>JANKKB010001207.1:0-48014 GCA_026225775.1 Bursera palmeri
TCATCCTCTCTGTTTATCTTATTCTCTCAATGCATTCTATCTGCACAGCACTCGTCCTGCATGCATGGAGGATCGAATTCCCATAATTAACAATCTAACACTTCCTTTTATTACACCGTACAGTAGAGATTTAACTGTGACAGGAAGAACATTCTTCATTCAACAATATTTTATTTAGCCTAATTACATCCTTTTTTACAATTCAGTTGTCGGTGGAACCTATTCTCAAGGTTGGCCAACTGTTGATGATTTCTCTCCCTGCTTTCTCAGGTCTTTCTTTAGTGGAAGAGCAAGACAAACTATATATATTTATGTATATATATCTTCAAGAGTGGCTCCTCTGATATATATTTCTCTTATAATGATGTTAACTAATTAACATTCCTGCTGAACTACTGAAGCAACAGTTTTAGCCCAGAATCTCAGGTGTTTCTTCATATCAGCTGGTGCAGTCATCCTTGGCATTCTTAAGTTTAGTAGGGGCGAGTCAGGTCTCTTTATTAGCCAAGCCTCTGATAAATAAGGTCTCATAATACCTCTGTCATTTTCCTCTTGTTCCAACACTTGATAGTTTTTGGCAATCTCAGCAGCATCAGTATCGGGTTCTGTGGTCTGTTTGTTTTTGTATGATCTAACTCTTTGCAATCCAGGGACTACGCTCATCACTCGCCGGTTTAGATGTTCTTTCTTGAATATGAATCCAAGATCCATGAACCCTTTTACTTCTTCAAGTTCCAAATCCCACGAGCTCCTGCAGCTCTTGGATTTCTGTAGTTTACTCATTAAGCTTGAGTCTCCTAAAATTTTTACACGTTTTTGAGTGGTCGGTGAAGAAGAGTAAGAGCGAGCTCTCCCTCCCGTAAGATTCAATCGTGTTGGTCTTTCTTTCGGGTCCATTTCCTTCTGTTCGGCTTCCTGCTAAGAAGAAGAAACAAATGGTAGAGAGGTCATGGCTCATGTTAATTAATTCCTAAAGAAGATATACGATTGAAAGCCGTAAAGAATTACTGCTGTTTTCTTATTACCAGTAGAGCAACAGGAGACGAGCCTGATGATTTTTCTTCATCTTCAGAAGAAGGAGATAAGACTTCTTCGTCTAAAGAAGGGTTCAAAGAGCGGCTTTCTGACTGGCCTGCAAGAGATTCTGAGGTGGGTTGGGATTGTTCAATGGTTTTAGGAACAAGTAGTATTGAAGTAGCTTCAGCTGAGAACAAAACAATATGGTGAAACCAAAGACGATCCATGGCTCCTAAGAGACAAAGAGTAGAGTATTGATCAGCCATGGAAATTAAGGGAGAGAGAGTGTGAAGCTTTGGAGAAACAAAATCTATATAGCTATCACATTGGGGAGAGTTGTGGTGGTAGCTAAAAGAAGAGAGAATAATAAGTGAGAGCATAGCAAAAAACGAATATGAAAAGTGGTGGAACCCTGGACAACTGAGTTGCGGTCACGAGTCATGGATTCTTCTACCTCCACATCTTGCACATGTTAAATGACTAGCATGCCCATTCTAAATACAAACACAACTTATTGTGGCACATATTAGATATCTCATATCTTTTTGGGTCCATTTGGAGTAATTTTCCTTATCAGAGAGTAGTTCGTCAGTTGTTAGGTTTATGTCTAATCTATGCAATTTTGATTCCGAGAAGAGAAGAGTTTAAAAGAATTCTGTAAATAGTGTAATAATTAATCCTATTTCAGTAATACAAGATGATGCTCAATGGACTCTTATTCTCATGTTATGGATTTTTATGTTCATATTATACGTATCCATCATCTTGATCATGGATTTTCAGTGTTATAATGTACTCTGCCTTTATTATTATTATTATTATTATAGCGTACTTAATATTGTTAAGTATTTGTATATGGTTATGCCAATACTAAGTCAGTGGTGAAATGATAGAATTGGAGTGGAGTACGTAATGGACAGGTGGCCGGTGGCAATGGTGGTCATCGAAGATAATGACAAATTGACAACACACAACGTGGATATACATTTAGATATACAATGGGGAAAGAGGAAGGGAATTTTCCACTCCACAAATATTACTAGAGAAATTATAATCAGTCTGAGAGATCAGTACTGAGTTTGTGGCAAAGACTCAATAATAAGTTTGATAGGACAAGCAAAAGACATATAACAAGACAATACAATTGCGTACCATATACAATTAGAACAATTTTATATATATTTTATTAAAATTTTAATTTTAACTGATGTAATTTTTTATTTTATTTTATGTTAATTTATGAATAAACGATAAACTACCCCGATAAGTGGTATATCAAAAATTATTCGATGTGAAAATTTCTTCAAGCCTAAATACTAACAAATGAGCCACAATTTATTTTTTCTTCTTTATCACAGAAATGTAGGTACCATGCATCTTCCTTTATACAAAAATATACAAAAACATGAATCAGCTATATGACTGAACCAACAAATGTTTTTTGAGTGACCCTTTAATGATAGTAATATTGACATCTAAAAAGAGCACAATATCAATCAAAGGATCAAATAATAGCGAAGGGTGACCACTGACCAGCTCGATAGCACATGTTACGTTAGAAACGTATAAAATACAAGTGCATCTCCTTGTCGGCAGACCATGAGTCTTCGAGCTTCCTTACCTATCGTGGCCTCATCACTGTAGCACTCGGGGTGGAACCCTTGATGTGCTCGCCTGATCTTCTTTATTAACTACTAGTTGCTGATCTTCTGTGATACGTTTTCCTTTGTTATGTTTTGCCAAGTGACTCTTTTCGCTAGGCATCGATATGGGTTGAGGGAAAGAAGAGAATATTTCTGTGGAACCACCAATTCTAGGGCTCCACTGTGCAGACAAAGAAGTGCGAGGAGAGCGTAAAGACTGTTCCTGTTTCTTCCTTCTCTCCCTCGCTTCTGCATGCCACCGCTTAATGATCTTAGCTGTTTGCTCTTCTAGTACTCTACTCCTGAATTGGGAACCCATCTGTGAGTCAATAATAAAAAAAGCCCAATTAGAAGTGCTTGAGCCGTACAATTCCTTAGCATTAATATTTTCCCTTGCAATAACAACGGCAATTTATTTACGTACCTGTGTCACGAGTGCATAAAGAGGAAGAGTGATATAGCTGCAAAGAACTTGAACAACTATTCTGAAAAATCAAAGGAAATTACAAAATCACACTTGTGAACTAAACATTTCAATGAATCAACCAATAATTGAGAGATTTGATTGGAATAGGTAGTACGATATGCTTACGCTAATACCACTCTTGTGACTGTGACAGCAGTGTTCTCATGGTAGCAAGAATTAAACCCAAATTGTATCTGATCAGAAAAAGAAGAAAAAATGTAAAATTATATTTAAACCACATGAAGAGTATGATTTCTTTTAATATTAATTTCAAATGATAACAGATATTGTATTGGATTGTTATAAGAAGGAAATTTAAAAGGATGGAACACGTACCGAAACCCAAACGAAGAATGCAAGCTCAAACGCATTCTAAAAAGTTAATTTCCATAATTAGTTCATTGTTGAAAAGTTATAATTGGTTAAACTATTTTATTTATTTATAATTATTTTTTTTTTTTTTTGCCTTTTTTTTCCGGTAGAGGAGAATTGAATTACCAGAAATAGAGTTAAATGAAGGAGAATCAAAACAAATCGTGGTCGTCCGAACCAGAATAATTTATCACTTGGTTGAACAAGAGGAGTTCCTCTGATTACATTGGTCCGATTATTGATTTGAAGAGCCATTCTCACTACAATCGTTTCAAGTTTGGTTCCCAGAACTAGCACTATCTACAAAGAAGTAAGTACTTGATTATAATAATGGGCTGCAGACTAGAAATTAGAAAATCGGAGACTCAAAAAACAATATGATCTTCGAATAAACTTACAAAGAGTGGAACGTACGATATCCAGTAATAAACATACCAACCTGATAGATTGAGTTAAAAAAATAATAATAATAAGGAAATATGAAAGAATTTTAATATAGGTTTAATTTATTTTATATACAAAAATTGTTTTTGTAATAATATTATAAATAGACAAGCATACTTACCGTAGACATCTACAAGCAAGAAGATAACAACAACAAACCACAACAGAGGGCTGTCAAGACAGACACAGAAGATCATTTTAGTTTCAATTTTCAAAGTTAGAGAATCATGAAACCATTGGCGGGTGTGATAATAAATGATACGCTCAAACAATGTAATCGGTGATGAAATCAATGCATGCATGAAATGGTTAACGCATGGTAGATTTTTAATCAACATATTTGATGATTAAATATCAGAAGCTAAGACAAGTAAGAAGGGATTCAATATATAATAACCTGATCCCAACCACAACCTTGAAATCTTCATCTAATGATCGCTTAATGTACTTGTGGAAGTTGAAATTGATATACCTAGCTGATGACAGGTGAGCCTGCATGCAGATCAGAAGTCATTAACTTAATGTTAATAAAGATCCAATTTGATTTAAAATAATCCCATGTTTTGACAGATAAAGTTGTAGAGTTTAGAAAGATTAAACATGAAATTAAAATTCATCATACCGAGATGAAACCATGTCTCAAGGTGAGATAATCAACTTTTGCTACGGAATGAAAGAACTGCCTGAAAAAACATTTCTGCTCCATTTCATGATAATCATCCGAACAAGGTCATTATCACAATGTCTCCCATTAGTATACTTTGCTATTGATTGTTGCACTATGTCAGTAGCTAACTTCTTTTCCTTATTGTAAGACTTATAAATTAAGAGTATACAGAAGAAGAAAGCAACTCACAGTCCACAGAAGAACTGATGTTTCTGTACACGAAGTCACGTGACGTCTCGAGAATGTTGTTTGTCTGGTCAATCTAAATCGCTCGGGATCTACTTAATAGGATTGTTAAGCACAATTAAAATATAAGAGTGAAAAAGAAAGGAGAAGTCAAAAGCAACATATTGAATCTCTCTTATGCCAAACAGCATTTAATTTTCTTCCTATCATCAATTAATCCTATATACATAAGTTGTCATCTTCTATGGCATTATAGCAGTACAAATTTCTTTTTAAGTTTAAGGTTTAATTTTAGCTAACTATTTTAAGATTATTATAATAAATCGATACATGATGGGGATATATTTTCATCCAATTTTTTGATATACACACTTATTATTTAATAAATCTCGTATTAATATATGAAATCTTCATTTTTCCTTAATACATCCATCCCTATACCAAATATAATTTTTATACAAAATAAATCTTATAAAGAATAAATATTCTAAAGAAATGCAATCACTTAATCTCCACATCTTCTTTTACGCATTATCATCTCCTTTCTACACTCAAAAATCTATTTTCTCTGCTCTTTGTGAATTCCTCAACTCTCTCCTAAAATCTTTATTCTATTTGATTCCTTAGCTTTCTAACTAAAATCTTTATAATATTCCATCTAATTCTTATCTCATTTATAGTATTAAAACAAGTATATTTTATTTTTATTTCTTTTAATTTTTTATACATTATTTTTCATCAACATTCTTAAAAACACTTAAGCTTACTGTGGCAGGTTGCAACTTGAAATAAATGGAGTTAGTTTTTGTCAAGGAATTTCATTTTCGACAAAGACAATTAACCATATGATTTGAGAAGAAATCAAGAGGAAGAAGAGTAAAGTGCCCAAATGAAGTATTCCATGTAAACTACATATGAAACGTTTCAATCAAAGTCGTTTCATGATGCATCGACTAAGGAAATTAATGTAACTTATACTAAAGCCTTCATAATTGGGATTTGACAATTTCTTTAATATTTAAAAATTTGAGACAATTAAAATCTCAACATACCATTAGCAGCCAAGTACTCGGTTGTTTGAGTCTCTTTCTCCCAAGCTTTCCAGCGCCTCATCTTTATCATAAAAAAAAAAAAAAAAAATTTGTCGCAATTACCAAACAAGATATACACTCAATTACTTGAAAGCAGAAAATTCCAGATTAAGGAGATTAATTCTCTGCNTTCTCCCAAGCTTTCCAGCGCCTCATCTTTATCATTAAAAAAAAAAAAAAAAAAAATTGTCGCAATTACCAAACAAGATATACACTCAATTACTTGAAAGCAGAAAATTCCAGATTAAGGAGATTAATTCTCTGCTTCGATAATGTGAAAAAGAGATTAAAAATACAACTCTTCTATCTATACAAACACTGCTATGTACAATATATACTATGTACACTTCTAGTACCGAAGAAGAGATTTGTTACCTTAGCCCTCCCCAAAGCCATAGTGAGAACACTATACACAATCTGCATAACTGCCAGCACAAAAATGAATATGTGGAGCTGATGGATCCCTTTTTCGGATATTAAAGAAACCTTTCCCTGCAAATTATTCATTTAATTTACCAGCTTTGATATATCCGATTCATCAAACAAATAACACAAAAACGTAAGAGAGGAAAACAAAAGATTTACAAGCAAGCTATTTCTTCTAGCAGGGATGGTATATACCTTAGCAGTGCAAGAGTCAGAAGCTGCAGCAGCATTATTTGTAACCCCGTTATCATCATCATCAGCCTCCAGTAGGACTCGCCGATCAGTCTTCCATAGAATATATTCATGGTATAAATCATCTATGGATAACAGGTTTCCATATTTGATTTTATTCGGAAAATGCTGGTAGTTTTGTAGTTTAACGGATGGGGATTCGACGGCTGGTCCACGACATGGAAGCATAATGTCTGCGATCTCAGTGGGTATGCAGATATCCGCTATATAGGTTTGGGACACTGCCAATACAAGTGACATGAATCCCAGAAGCATCAATTCTGCATCAAATCCAATACAAGGTTGGTATATAATATCTTTATATAGGATACATACATATAACTATATATATTACAAGGGAAATACTCTTTGATTTCATGCACCTAATTTGAGCTTGTCCACTGCATCAATCAACGCTTTTTTCCGACGTCTCTTAAGCCACTGCATCGCCTCGTTGTGTAAACATAACGTTAATTAATTACTTGAAAACAGAAGAAAATTAGGTTAAATCTGGATTAAACTTACGTGGGTAAGTAGATGGATAGAGTGCTCAATTATTATGGAAATGGCTATAATAACAAAGCACACAACGGCAAGAGCCCATGTTGGTGTGTGTTCCAGAGAAGCAAGGGATGTATCTCCTGCAGCCATAACATCTACGGCTTGTTCAATTCGTCCTGCAATATTAACGTATTTGTACCCAGTAAAGCAAAGACATAAATAGGAAAGATTCCATTTTTCTTATTTTCACACGAAACCTGGTCTATTCATTCAGATTGATTTATAAAAATAATTAATATTTTTCTATGTAGATGTTGTAAGATCTGCCAGCTCATAATATAATATATGTCATTTGAGGTGCAAAAATACTTATATATTAGTTTAATATCACGTTTTGGGACTTTCGTTTTATCACAGCTGATCATATCGTGTCTGTAAACTTCAATATACTCGTAATCAATCTACCTCCCTAATAGCCTAGGCTTTTGATAGGCAAATATGTGGATTATTATTTTTTTATAAATGCATTGACTTTTCAATAAATTCGATTGCTTGTTAGAGCAAATTTAAGCAACGGAGTTCAAAGGCAGATGGTGATGATGATGAACTGTGATTATGACTGGATTTTATCAAGTCAATATTATTTAAATCGCTTTCCAGGAAACTTCCCAAACAAGTCCCCAAAGTAGAAATTATAATTATTATTCGCTACTTCCTTTTCCAAAGTTTATAAAGAAAATGTTAACTACTGACCAATTTTCTACATCCAGGTGACATAAAATTGGAAAAATTAATTCATGAACACTTGAATTATATTAAACACATGGAAAAGGACAAACAACAATCTGTTTATGCTAACATTCCAGTAAACTTCTTAAAAAAGTTTTACAGGAAGAAAACATTTGTACGATAGTTTTGATGAAGTCAGAGTAACTTAATTATGATTAGAACATCTGGCTACCCCAATATTGTGAATTAATCTGTGACTATGATCGATACAGCCAATAAATTTTCTAGCTAGCCCTTATTATTATTTTCTTGAGCTCAAAACCTGAATTGGAACGTTTAACACTTAAATTATACATCAATATCAGCAATTCCGGTCAAGAAAAGAAATCAAACAACTGCAAGGCATCCTTTTTATTAAAGAGCTTTTTTTGAATAATCAGTTTGAGAAATTAATATGGTTCGAGGGCAGGTTAGATCCACTGAATTATTCAGCTCTTTTACATGAAACTTTGACCAAATTATGAACGACTCTCAACTACTGCACTCACTTGGAGGATAAATTAATCATTATCTTTTTGGTTTTGTAATGTGTTTAATAAAGTTTAACTTGACATTTTGATTACATCAGTGCAAGTATGTGTCATGTGCAAGTTCTTCAAATTGCTGGTTAGAAATTTGTAAATTATAACTCTTTCTCTTATTTTCATTCTATAAATAACGTGTTTGTTATGTAAGATATATACTTATCTCTTTCAAATCATTGTAGAGAAGATATTGATAATATATATCACGTCAAAGAAGAGGTCATAATAAAGAAACAGATGAGCTAGTAACCCTTTCAATTTCGTATATATATGACATCTGTAAGATGGAAATAATCAATAATGAAAAAAAAAAAAAACTAAAGTCTTCTCTAATTTGTTTTAAATAATAAACCTTTTATCAAAAGTCAAGATGATCTCAACAATTCAACGTAAAGAAAAAATTGATAGAGGAGTTCTTTAATAAAAATAGACCACTAGAAATGGATATATAAAACAAGTACATTTCCGTATTTTATGCGTCAAGCTTTGATTATCATTTACTAAAAGTCTCTATCGTCTAAAACTTTATACATGTAATAGTAAATTAGATTAATTAAGCTTTTAACTAACCATGGACAATTTAAGACCATATAATTTTCATTGCTTAAAGCTTCAGCTTGCGCAAATACAATTTCGTGACAGCTAGATAGTTAGGCTACCGTTTTAGAAATATTATCTTTGATTCCTTGTTTATATAAGAAAGGTAATCTATAACAACCTGAATTTCGATTCATTTGAAACCTAAATCGGTGATTTAATAACGGTGATTAAATGAAGAGCAAACTTTAAATTAAGGAGAGTTTATTCAATTAAAACTTTTATAAAATTAAAAAGTTTGAGTGTATTTAATTAAAAATTTTATAGACTTTTAAATACTTTACAAAAGTTATGAGGTATTCAATATAGATTTTTAAAAATTTTTAAAAGTCTTAAGGTATTCAATTAATTCTTTTTAAAAGTCTATAAAAGTAATGGGATATTAAAAAAGTTAATAAATTTTATAGATTTTTTTATATAAGAGAATTTTGTAAATTTGTAATGAAAAGTATAAATAGTAGATTTCATAATTTCTCTCTCACTATTTACTATGACTTTGAAAGACTTTCAAATTCATAGGGAAAAAAAAAATTAGCAAACGTTACCATCCAGTCTTAAGATAAGCAACTAAACTCCACGAAGGGTGATAAATTGCATACTTTGACATCATTTAGATATACAAATTTCCATCCACAAAGGTGAGCACGAGCAGCAATAACCATGTCTTCCATTGTTGTTCATTCCAACCAGCCACCACATTCCTCAAGTGCTTTAATTCTCCATACACCAGCACTTCCATTGAAACCAAAAAAATTGATGAAGATACCATTTACCTGTTGTTCAACCTCAAAATGGAATGATAAGTTTATGTTCTGTAATCTTGTAAGCAAGTTCTCGTCCTTGTTCACAAAAGCCCACCTTGTCTGGACCAACGCTAGATCATCATTCAGCTTCAATAATAAAAAACTCAAATTAATGTTTAATAAGGTAAAATAATATTTAAAGAATCACTTAATTGCATAACAAGTTTCAATAAAAGCGAAAAGGAAAAGAATATCTTCAGACAAATCCTGATAATATTTATGGATGCACCCAGACTATAAACTTGGTTACTTAGCCTCTTGAACCAAAAGCCCTTAACAAGCTCAAGCGATTGATGTTATAATATCAAATATAGTGCCAAGAAGGCTATAAGCATAGGACCAAGACCCATACACGGAATTGGCCTGATATATGAACGGAATCACTAAAATCAAACATTGAACAATCACTTTGAACAAAAACAAAATTTGCCACATCATGCAAAACTTGATAGCACCTAAGTGAGTTAAAAGTCTGATTGGGGAGCAATGCCTTCTAATAGCCTCATATTAGATGCACAAAGGAGCCAAAAAGAGATTTAAATTTACAATTTAATTACTATAAGCATCGTAAATAAAATGGTACATTAGATGAGCATAAACCAAGGAAGTGTCAACGTTGCAGAAGTGTGTGAAATTTAGCTAGAATTTTATGTCTGTCATAAGAAAAGGAAAGTTCCTTCCTTAGAATGCTATTACGTTGCACAAAAGTAAAAATCCAAGAATCTAAGTACTATGATTTCCAATTACACCTACATTACATTGCAGCAAAGAGAGGGAGTTTTTATTTTATTTTATCTTTAATAATTTTAAATACCCAGAAATCCCTCGACTCATCTCTTGTCCATTGAAATTTAAATAGGTGTAATGTTCACACCTCACAAGCTTGCTGGTAGGAAACATATGGAGGATATATCCAACAGCCCAAAAGGGCTAGGAACCCTTGACCTTAATAATGAGATAAAGGGTTTTTTACCACCTACATCAGTACTAGATACTCAAGAAAATGATTTTGATCTAATTTTTAAAATTCAAAAACAATAAAGAGAGAATGTTAATGAATGGATGGCTACTATAGTTGTTGATATATGGAATAATGTTGGACATATTAATAATAATGAATAGTAGAGATTTGTTGTTACCAAAGATGTTAATAAATATTTAGTTATCTATTTATCTAATTGGGATCTTGTTAAAAAAGTCTATCGATGTCCATGAAAATTTATAAATGTTTATTAATATCTCAATAAAAATCTATAAATGTCTATAAAAGTTATTAAAACAAAAGTTTATGAAAATCTTTCATAATTATGAAAGCTATAAAAGATATTAGAAATCTATAAAAATCATTAACTTATAAAAAGTATTTAAAAATCTTAATTGAATATAACCCTCTAAGATATGCAATATGATATTTTGATTTTTATTTCTAATTCAACACACACACACACACATTTCTATGTATATATCAGTCAGTTTGGGTCACCTAACTTAATGAATTATTGTAATTTTTTAATGGTGAAGTAGTTTGTAATTCATACAAAAACTCTAATAATCAAGAGACTTCATTGAAACAGATACCTAAGTTCTTATTTTCCGGTTTATGAAATTAAACTCCAATTCAGGTTCATAGTCTAGTAGCCTGGAAGTCAGAAACTAGAACAACATTTCTACCGTAGTTAGTAATGACGACTTCTTTTTTTTTTTTAATTAATAAAAAAAAAAAACAAAACTTAATTTTAGTGTGTAGATGAAAGCTTTAAGTTAACCAAGGGCATTTGGTCTAGTGGCATGATTCTCGCTTAGGGTGCGAGAGGTCCCGAGTTCAATTCTCGGAATGCCCCGATCTTTTTGGTGAAATGATGAATTGACCACTCATCTTTTGTTTATTCGGAAACGGTCAAACTCAGTCGAAGCGTTCGGTCTATCTAAAAATCTTGGCCCATCTTTTTATTTGCAGCATTAAAGTTGCATTGAAATATTTGGTTCATCCGTTCTGCCTTTCTAACACGTATGGCTGGAAATCCAAACATCCAGTCGACCAATTCTAGGCAGATCAGTATTGATTAAGAAAGCAGTCTATATCTACAACTACAAACAAATAAATTGAAATCCCACTGAAAGGTCGTTGGAAGTTTTTCTAAGCAGGAGAAAATCATTCACCTAAGTGGTGGACCTTCTTGCCCTCTCCCCTCTCCCGCCTGCCTGCTGTATATGCACCCATTTTGACTTCTTGACAGTGTACATTCCAGGAGCTGATACAAACTGCTGCTAAAAAATCTCCAGAAAGCGTTGTCATCTTTCGGTTGATTAAACGGTACTCTACTGTTGAAGGAAACGAAAGATTAAATAAACAACGAGAAAATTAACATCTACGACATAGTTGAGGTGTTACGTCGTCCATTATTTTTCTTTCATCTTTTCAAACAATTACTGCATTAGTTTTCAAGATGTCTATCAGAAGAACACGTTGTTGATGGGATTGAAAAACCTGGTAGCAAGTCCAAATCAGGCAAGGCAAGCTAACCAAACGTCATTAAACCATTAATTCTGGTCAACATCAGAGATAATCAATGCATTATCTGATCAGACCATCAAGAAAACATCAATGAATAAATAATGTTTGCTATTTCTCATTCTGAGAACTCTGTATATATATTGACAGCTTATGTACAAGTAATCAACAATGGTGCGTTATTGACAGGTATAGGAGTAAGCCAAAGTTGTTGACTTTCCCGATCCTCATTTTTCTTTTTCTTTTCTAATTTAAATTAGAGGATTTTGATGTTACTGCATGCATATATCATGAAACAGAAAATTAGTTCTGTACTATTTTGTAAATTAGATTTATATTTATCATTTGATGTTCTCCAATAAATTCACTATTGATTTTAGAAATAATAGGAGATATAAAAAAGGAAAGCAATAATAATAATAATAATAAATGAAGAGAGAAAATGTTCATGGCTGTAAATAGAAGCTTTACTACTAACTGTAAATAAGAATCAAATCAATCAAGTAACAAACTACAACTATAAGGTTCCGAATACTAAAATATGGAGGGGCAAAGTGTAGAACAGAACTTTATGGCCTTAACCTTTAATTGACCATTCAGGTTGCTCTTCAATACTTCAACATGATACAAATTTCATCCAAGTCCAAGGCTTCTATTTATAGTCATAAACCGCCCTACTCATCTAATTGAATTTGGCAAAACAATGAAGTGTGTGTCATCTTATCACTTCACACAAATACAAACCAAATTAAGGAGATTACACAGGTAATAGCTACATAATATACAACTGTATTTAGTATTTAATTAGTAAAAAGAATTCATCTGATATACGTACCATTCAAAAGATCAAATTGTATGATTCAACAAAGATAAGTTATAATTATTTTCTATGTTTATTAGAGAAAGTTAAGGAAAGCCAAAATAATGTTTCTGAAGTTGCTAATCAAAAGTCTAAGGTCTCTTTTAGGCGTGATAATTACACCAAATCGATTGGCTTGGTTTGACCCCAAACCGGACCAAACTGAACATGGTTCGGTTTTTTTGGTTTTAAATTGAAGCCCACCAAATCGATTTTCAAACTGCACTAAACCCCATCAGGTGTAATTGATTTAATACAATTCGATAAATTTTAGTTTGACCCTCAATCCTTACTTGTGGTGTATTATTAATGGGTTGTACTATTTGCCCCCCACATTCAGACTAAAGAAACCCCATTACTAATTATACCCCACTTACATGTTTTTTCTAAAAATTTATTCTTCTCACACCCCTTTTAATTCCTCAAATACCATTTTTAACATTTCTTGATACAAACATCCCACAAAAGTTAATTATGGTTTTAGTATCCCACAACAAAATTTCTTCAAAAATATAAAGCTATGAAAGAATGAGAGATTGAAAGAGAAATTAAGGAGATTGATTAATTGATTAAAAAACAGTTAATTATTAAGGTTATATAGCTTATTATTGTCTTAAACCTTAGTGGAAGTGCATGAGTTTTACCTCAAAAAAATAAATAAATAAAAAATCTTGCAAAAAAAATGTAAATGAAGTAGAAGTAGAAGTAGAACAATCTATCTTTACTACAAAAAGGATGTGGTTAGTAATACGCGAAAACATAAGAAGAAACGATGTCGTACCATTTAAGTAAAAAATTGTTTTAGTTAGAACTTTGTTTAAGAAGTAAATATTGTTTAATTAGGACTTTTAGCATTTAAGGATATCAGTTAACTTAATTTTGTTTTATTTAGTTAACAAGTTGATGCATTTAGACATGCATAGTGAGCCCTAAAGAGTGATTTTCCCACCTCATGCAAGCCATTCGGGATTAGTGGTCATCCCCTCTAAACACATGCTTTTAACCTTAAATCAATCCCAAATTGCTCCCAAAATAACAAGCATTCAACCCAATACAACTATAAGTAACTATCTTCCAACAATCCACAACCAATACAAGGTTTTCTAAGGAGTTCAAACAACACAAGAGGCAATGAAATACTTACAAGATAAGGCCAAAGAAAAGCTTCAAGTTTAAAGGACTAATCCACCCACTTGAAGTTGNCAAAGGATTGGATAAAGACTCAATGAGCACATGAGAGCTCTCTCTCAAAGCAAAGAACACTCAAAGTGTTTAACATTTCATATATTCATCAAAGTTAGTTCTTACAAGTGAGAGTGGCCTTCATATATCAAATGGCCTTACAAAAGAGGTAGAAAGTCTAAAATGCCCTCCACTTAGCCAATACAAGACAAAGAACACAAGACAAAACTTTGCATTCTCGCAGCTGAACGCTGCGGCGGTGAGGAAGTGGCGCTGCGGTGCTCAGCTACTGACTTGGAGGGTTGCTGTAGCAGCGTTGTGGCGCTGTGGCAGTCGAAAATGGCACTGCGGCGTTGACATACCAAATAAACAGTTTCGCGCAAGGCAGAAACTGAGCACTACGGCGCTGAGTGTTGGGCGCTGCGGCGCTTGGCCACTAACTTGCACGAATCTTACAAATTTTCAGCTAAGGCAAAACTACTCAAAAGAGCCTCAAGGCTTTACAATTCACATGTACATACAAAATAGGGATAAATACAATGAAATGAAGTACAAAACTAACATGGAACTCCAACTTTTGGGAGGCGATGCAATCCAACTAATTAGAGTCTAATTGGATTACATTGCATCCTAAAGTCGGATTAANCAAACATATTACCACTTTGGATTTTGGGAAGGGAGTTTTCCGACGATGAGCTGGCTTGGAATGCATCACAAGTTTTACAAGAATTAATATTTCTTATTGGTAAACACATTTATTTTTATTTATTATTTTTAACAAATTATTAACAATATTTAAAAAGTTCTATTTGAATTTTTTTTTTTTAATGTGGATTCAAGTCTATATATTAGACTTTCTTTCATCTCACGTAGTCAAAGACATGCTTTCTCCTCACTTATAAAAGAAATCCTTTATCTTCTAGATATCTTCCTCTCTTTTTTAATTTATCTTTACTATCATTTTTTAATCAAATTTTATTATAATTTTTAATAAAATGTTGATTTTTCATATTAAAATTTTTGCGTATGAAAATTGAGAAGAAATTAAAAACTTCACAACTATAATGGATGTGATCTTTCCAACAATAAACTTTTTCATAATTTTATGTCTATCCTTTTTAAAATATATCAAGAGTAGGGTTTTAATTATAATTAGGGATTAAAATTATGTGAATAGGATGTAATACGTTACAATTGGGATTTATTGAGCTTGATAGTGGGGGCAAATAGCTTCACAATTATTTGTTTTCTTTTGAATGGTGAGATTTGAGCCCCATTGACCTAAACAACCCCTATCTTATAATTTAATAAAAACAAAATTAAGATCTACATAATTTATCATTGAATTATTTAATAATCTTTTTCCATTTGGTTCGGTAAAAATATACTGGGAATCGAAATGGGAATGGAATATTCTCATTTTTGTTATTTGGTTGGTAAAAAAACTGAGAATGGGAATCTCATTACCCTAAGAAAAGAAATTAGTCATTCCCCCATCCGCTACGGAATCAAATTTGATTCCTAATTGGAATCAAATNAAAAGCAGGGTTTTTCACTTTTTGAATAAAAAAAGTTATAATATTTTTTTATATAGTAAAATTAATTAAAAAATTATAATATTTTAAAAAATGTAAATAAATTAAAAAGTTATAATATTTTAAAAAAGGTTAATAGATTAAAAAAATTATGATATTTAAAAAAAGGTTAATAAATTAAAAAAATTACAATATTTACAAAAAGGTTAATAAATTTTAAAAAGTTATAATATATAAAAAAAATTAATAAATTTAAAAAAATATTATAATATTTTTTACTATTTTATATTTTAAAAAAGATAATTTTTTAAAAAGGTATTAAATTAAAAAAATGTATAATATTTTTAAAAAAGGTTAATAAATTAAAAGTTTATAATGTTTTTAAAAAGTTAATAAATTAAAAAATTATAATATGTAAAAAAAAGTTATAATATTTAAAAAGATTAATAAAAAAAGGTTATAATATTTAAAAAAAGTTAATAAATTAGAAAAATGTTATAATATTTTTATAAAAGGTAAAAAAATAAATAAAGTGTAAGAAAGATGAAAATTCATATTTTATGATAACAATTATATATATTTATTATTATTATTTATTTTATATATTTTTACATATGATAATTTGAAGATTTGATATTAATTCTGATTTCGAACTTTTTATAATCCAAACAACTTCTACAGGAATCACATTCCGATTCTATACTAAACCAAACAGGAGAAATAAATAACCGTTCCGATTTCGATTCTATCCCATTTCGATTCCAACTTCGATTCTGATTCTGGAGCTCAAACCAAACGGGCCCTTAAACAAATTAAACTATAATTAAGAAAACTTTATTTATGAAGGAGACTAGAGGACCGGAATAAGGGCGGTGGGTATACTACTATTGGGTGGGGATTGTTGGGATGGTTGAATTGAGTAGCATAGCTAGTGATGGCAAAGGGTCAGGCCAAGCCTGATTGTTAGGATGGTCGAATTGAGTAGCATAGCTAGTGATGGCAAAGGGCCAGGCTGGTGCTACAATGCAAGCCTGGCCTAAGGCGGCCTGGCACGACCTAGTACTGTGATAATTTGATTTTTTTATTAATTTTTTATTTTTATAAATTAAAAATTAATTTAAAAATTATTAAAAAATAAATAGTGATAGGTCGGTAGGCCTGATCCAAATAGTGTAGGCCTTGGGCCAGGCCCAGGCCGTTAATTTTTTTATAAGGCCTGGCCCGACATTATTTTAGCTTAGCCTGACCTGGCCCATAGACCTGCCAGGCCTACCCCAAAATAGGCCGGGCTCAACCTGACCCGGCCATTTGCCATCACTAAGCATAACCCAATTAAATTATACTCTTAATCTCATGAATTCCAGTCCAAAGATATGAGATTTTAATTGGATTATTAAATAATTTATCCAAAGATGTTTTGGCAGTTTTTAATCCAAAAATTCAATCGAACATTAAATTGTATGAATAGTCACACCCGGGTTGGGTTGTATGATGATGAAGAATCAGCCAAGCTAAAAACATATTTATTTGAAGAAAAGCTTCTTATTAAGAAATCAGAAAACAACCAAAGATGACCGACCGACCATAGATAAATTAAAATTATTTAGCAGTTGACACAAACACCCTTTCAGAATTCACCACCACGGAGACGAAGCACAAGGTGCAAGGTAGACTCTTTCTGAATATTATAATCGGCCAGAGTCCTACCGTCCTCCAGCTGCTTCCCGGCAAATATGAGCCTCTGTTGGTCTGGTGGAATTCCCTCCTTGTCCTGGATCTTCGCCTTGACGTTATCAATAGTGTCTGAGCTCTCCACTTCCAGGGTGATTGTCTTGCCCGTGAGGGTCTTCACAAAAATCTGCATGCCTCCACGTAGCCTGAGGACCAGATGGAGGGTGGACTCTTTCTGTATGTTGTAATCTGCCAAAGTTCGGCCATCCTCAAGCTGCTTCCCGGCGAAGATCAATCGTTGCTGATCTGGAGGAATTCCTTCCTTGTCCTGGATCTTTGCCTTAACGTTATCGATTGTATCAGAACTCTCCACTTCGAGAGTTATTGTCTTCCCTGTGAGGGTTTTAACAAAAATCTGCATACCTCCACGAAGCCTGAGAACGAGATGGAGGGTGGACTCCTTTTGGATGTTGTAATCAGCAAGAGTACGGCCGTCCTCAAGCTGCTTTCCGGCAAAGATGAGTCTCTGTTGATCCGGTGGAATCCCTTCCTTGTCCTGGATCTTGGCCTTGACGTTATCAATGGTATCAGAACTCTCCACCTCAAGCGTGATCGTCTTCCCTGTCAAGGTTTTGACGAAAATCTGCATGCCCCCACGAAGCCTGAGGACGAGATGGAGAGTTGACTCTTTCTGAATGTTGTAATCGGCCAACGTACGGCCATCTTCGAGTTGCTTGCCGGCGAAGATCAAGCGCTGCTGGTCGGGAGGGATTCCCTCCTTGTCCTGGATCTTGGCCTTGACATTATCTATCGTATCAGAACTCTCGACTTCCAGAGTTATGGTCTTGCCGGTCAATGTTTTGACAAAGATCTGCATCTTCAGGAACCTTGTAAGAAAGCTGAAAGAACAATTGAGGATAGAGAATTCGGGAGAAGCGATGGATGGATGGTTGAGGGAAGGGGGAGTGTTTATATATATAGAAGAGGTAGCTTAGCCAAGTCAATTAAGGAATTGGCATCGCGTTGGCGTAAGTGAGGCGGTGGAATGGAATACTGGGTTACGTTTGTGGTTGTGTCCTACGCCACGCTTGCGCTTCCATGTAGTTGTAAATTCCCGTGGGCTCCGGGTATTCTTAAGATTCCAGACCCTTCCAGCATTTTTTTACGTAGTTTCCGAGAAATTCTCCTAAAGCTAGGATGCATCCAGCTGCCACATGTGCTTGGTTGTATGTTTTTTTTCCAAACCTTAGGTGATGAATTGTTATTACCCCGAAAGAGATTAGTTTTTACTTTTATTTGTCTGATCGAAATCGATTTGATTATTAATACTCTTGCTAAATATCCCAAATATTTATTTATTTGTGTAAAACATTAACGTGTTCGCCACTTCATTGTAGGTCTGCTAAATATTAGAAATGTCTATTTATAAATTATAAGATAACGTGTCCACTACTTTATTGTTAACTTGTTAGCATAATCACAAGCAATAGCTATCTTTATTCCCGCTATTTAATAATGAATTAAATTACAGAATAATCTCATATTAATCTGTGTGAAAATATTTATATATTTGAGTTTGCATTTATATCCGTTGAAAGTAAAAAAAAAAAAAAAATCAGATCCAAAATTAATGGTACAAAGCCCAATAACATGAGTCCATAGCATGAGGGAGGCTCGCCAAAAAGGTTGATGAGTCCATAACCTTCCAACTCAAGGAGGATTCTGGTCCAACAAGGATCCAACTCTAACATCTCAAAGTCTATAAAGACCGTTTAGTCAATTTGTCACAAAGATAAATGCTTTCATCCCATATGTAAAGCCTATAGTATCACTACCGATATTTTTTTAAGGGATATTTATTCTCAACCTCTCGTTAACTTTTTTAGTCAAGTTTACTATCTTATTAAATTAAAACTAACACAGACTCCCCAATACTATAGTACCGTTAGTTAAATTTAATGGTACTACAGTAAAAGCTTAAGATAAATATCATACACCCATCTGATATATCCGATTTAACAAACTCATCCCTTAATTATAAAATAATATAAAAACTTCATTTGTTATAATCCTTTAAAACTAATTAATATTATAAAGGCATTCTCGATATTTTATTTATTAAAATAATATAAAATATTTAAAAATTAATAAAATTAATAAAAATATATTTCATAAACTAAATAAATTTTCTAAATTTACTAAATAATTACAAAATCATTTTACTTATCAAAATTATCTAGTTTTTATTAAATTGTTTATTAAAATTTATTTGCTTAATTTACTAAATAGTATTTATAAATTTAAATAATTTATTAAATAATTTTAATAAAATAATCGTGATAGCTTTTTTTTTAGAATGGTAAGGTTTGGTTTACTAAATAATATCAATAAATTAAGTAAGTAAATTATTTACTGAAAACTAAATAATTTTAGTAAGTTTAAATAATAAAAATATATTTCATTTACTAATTATATTTTAAAATAAAATTTTGATTATTCAATGTGTTTTTATTAGTCTACTCCCAATTGTTGGCAAGCAATCCCTAGTTAAATAATAAGAAAATCAATGATCAAATGATTTTATCTGTTAACTTGATCACATGTGATAAGTGAAATATTTATGAACTTGTCAATTTATTAATCAATTATAAATTTAAAACATTGAATCTAATTTAATTTAAAAAAAACCTCGAGATTAAAAAAAATTATTTATTTACTTATATTTTAAAGAATAAGTTAGGAACACTTATTTTCAATTATTTTATTTATTTAATAAAAATTAACCATCGATTTGATAATTTTCAAGTGTTGACAACAACCATTATAAAACGAAGTAATTTACTTACTCATTTTATTAAAATTATTTAGTAAATTGTTTAAATTTATAAATATTATTTAGTGAATGAGATATATTTAGTAATTAAAATATATTTTATTTATTAAATAATTGTAGATTAAGCAAGTTAATTTTAATAAGTAATTTAATAAAAACTAAATAATTTTAGTAAGTAAAATTAATTTGTAATTATTTAGTAAGTAAATTTTTAAAATTTATAAAAATTATTTCGTGTATGAAATATATCTTTATTATTTTTTATGAATTTTTATTATTTCTTAAATATTTTATATTATTTTAGCAAAAAAATATCAAGAATAACCTTATAATATTAATTAGTTTTAAAGGATTATAAAAAAATAGAGTCTTTATATTATTTATAATTAAGGAATAAATTTATTATTTTAGATATATAAGAGGGGTATTTATAATATTTATCTTGATTTTTACTGTAACAACTTTAAATATAACTAACGGTGCTACGGTATTAAGAGGGGTTTGTGTTAGTTTAATATTTAGTGGGATAGTTAGGTTGGTTTAATATTCAGTTGGATGTTAGGTTTGACTAAAAAATTTAATAGAGAGTTGAGAGTAAATACCCATTTTCTTAAGACCTAAACAGTTATAGACCATCTAAATTAACGAAAATCATTTTATTAGTTGCTAAATGGCTTCATTGCTGGAGTCCATTTAGTTTTTTCTTCATTTTATACTAAGTTTAGGCAATACATTTGCAGGATAATTTATTAGTTAATGTGTTCGTTTCGTAAGTAGTTAACATCTAAATCAACGAAAATCAAATTGCAAATCTAAATTAACTTTAGTTTACACTTGAAAATTTTAACGGTATTCTGCAAATAATTTTTTATATTTTGAATGCCGTTGTCACATATCAATGATTAAGAAAAGAATTGGTTTGCTAGATTTTAAAGAAGATGATATCTCCTCCCTTTATTACTCGGTTATGCAGACACAATTAAAATACTTCTTCAGGTACAACTGATGAGAAACAATAGCTAAACAAAAACAAATTGATTATAGTTTCCCAACTCTTCCATTGTTGTCATCAGTGCATCTCGCGTGTATGGAGCCTAAATTTATTCTGCAATTACTCGTTTGTCTTCAATGATCAACTATCAAGCTGAAAATGTACAAGAGATGACTATCCAAGCAACAAAACTTTGTCATTTAATTCTTTCTGAGTAACTGAGCTACATCTACAACTGGCACCAAATTGACATAATAATCAGCAAGCTAAACCAAGATGTTTTGGGGGAAGTGCAAGCATATTATAAATCTATGACACAGGTTAGGCCATATGCTCGCACCTTCTTTAATGCCCCAAACTCTAAGCTCGTCCAAGAAACGTTGAGATCATTTAGCGTTTCTTGAGGATATCATTCTGCTAAGTCTCTTAAAGCTAATTCTTAGGGTAGAAAGATGCAATGAAGCCAAAGAAATGTTCCATCCATGTAATTGTTTTATATTTTTTGTCAATAAAATTGCAGATGACTAACAATACTACAACAGCGAACAGAGGATCACAGATATTATTTTGAACTGAACAAACTTTTATTTCAATCACCACATAACTTGTTCTATAAAAAGCCAGAAACACTTTGTTATGGCAAGTGGCAACTGGCCCTTCACATGATCATAGACAAACATGTTATACTAACATAGCAGAAATACTTTGAAAAGAAAGAAAAGATAAAACGAGAAACATGAAACCACACACAGACAAGCACAATACAACTTCTTAAAATTCGCCACCACGAAGACGGAGGACAAGGTGGAGAGTAGACTCCTTCTGGATATTATAATCAGCCAGAGTACGGCCGTCCTCTAGCTGTTTCCCAGCAAAGATAAGCCTCTGCTGATCTGGTGGAATCCCCTCCTTGTCCTGGATCTTCGCCTTCACGTTGTCAATCGTGTCGGAGCTCTCCACCTCCAGAGTAATAGTCTTCCCTGTCAGTGTCTTGACAAAGATCTGCATACCTCCACGAAGCCTCAGCACCAAATGGAGTGTTGACTCCTTTTGAATGTTATAATCGGCCAAGGTACGACCGTCCTCTAACTGCTTTCCGGCGAATATCAAACGCTGCTGATCAGGTGGGATTCCCTCCTTGTCTTGGATCTTGGCCTTCACGTTGTCTATTGTATCAGAACTCTCGACTTCGAGGGTGATCGTCTTCCCCGTCAGGGTTTTGACAAAGATTTGCATGCCTCCACGCAGACGAAGCACGAGGTGAAGAGTTGACTCCTTCTGTATGTTATAATCGGCCAAAGTGCGACCATCCTCCAACTGCTTTCCGGCGAAGATCAGACGCTGCTGGTCCGGTGGAATTCCCTCCTTGTCCTGGATCTTGGCCTTTACATTATCGATGGTGTCGGAACTCTCGACTTCAAGAGTAATGGTCTTCCCGGTCAGGGTTTTGACGAAGATCTGCATGCCCCCACGGAGACGGAGAACAAGGTGGAGCGTTGACTCCTTTTGGATATTGTAGTCGGCCAGGGTTCGGCCATCTTCCAATTGCTTTCCGGCGAAGATAAGACGCTGCTGGTCAGGTGGGATACCCTCCTTGTCCTGGATCTTGGCCTTAACATTATCGATGGTGTCAGAGCTCTCCACCTCAAGAGTGATAGTCTTGCCGGTGAGAGTCTTGACAAAGATCTGCATACCGCCGCGGAGACGGAGGACAAGGTGAAGGGTTGACTCTTTCTGGATGTTATAGTCGGCCAAGGTCCGGCCGTCCTCCAGTTGCTTTCCGGCAAATATCAAACGCTGCTGGTCAGGTGGAATCCCTTCCTTGTCTTGTATCTTGGCCTTGACGTTGTCGATGGTATCGGAACTCTCGACCTCGAGAGTTATGGTCTTGCCGGTTAGGGTTTTAACAAAGATCTGCATCTTTTAGAGATTGTTGAAAGCGTGAAGAGAGTTGATCGATTAGTGGAGAACTAAAAATCGAATGAAGAGATGTGAAGAACTAGGCTAGGAGGGGTGGTTTATATAGGAGAAATAGCCGACTTGTTGGACGGTTCAAAGAAAACCGAATCCACCACACACAGAATAGAACTAGAAATTAAACGAGCGGTCAACATGAGTCGGTTGAAGGTTAGGTTACGTAATTGCCTAACATTGTTGGCGAAATCTGGAATCTTCCAGCTTTTGCTTTTTGCTTTTGCCTTTTTTTTTTTTAAATTTTTTTGTGGTGATAACTTTATTTTTATTCTCCTGTTAGAGGAGAAGGAATAACCAAACCAAACTATTTCCATTCTAAACGAGTTTCAACTTTTAAGAGCTCGTTTAACGTGATGAATTATAATATGCACTATTTTATCATTTATCATTTATGATTATTAACCATTGTAAATTTCTTTTACATATATTAACATATGTTAAGGTAATCCTTACCCTATGAGTTGAAAAATATGACGTTCTAGTCCTTATTCTATATTAAAATGAATAAAAACTTATATTTAAGAAAATACTCGAATAATTTAAGAGATTATGATCAACTTTTCCCAAAGAAAGGAATGCTTTTTCAATTCAATATATGCGTTCAAGCATACAATTCAAACTTTAAAGCTGGAATCTTTTGCAAGACTTGGATTTAATTCCAAGTGTGCCCTGAAGAACGACTAATATCGTACTATTTACTCTAGAAGTTCCAAAGGCTTAGAATGGAAGACGCGTATATAATCCAACACATGTCACTGAAACGCAGAAGAGAAGCCTATTCGCTCTTATATTGGCCACTAGTCATATTGGCAAGTTTCACATGGTAGAAGTGACAGATTTTCTAGAAATGATATAGAAGCAAATGGGGAACTTAAAATCAGAAAGCTATCAAAGATAAAATTGGCTCTTAAAAGCTCCATCAATTGATCAATTGAAGTGGAAGCCTAGAACAAATTGGACAGACATCGGCTAGATTTCACTTTACAAATTATCTAAAAAAGATTGTTTCCTTCATTTGAGGTAATCATCCCCATACAATATTCCTATATACAAGAATTATGAATGGTAACATAACTATCGAAGAATAAGTTATTCCTTTTTGTTATCAGCCAAAACAGAAGCTTTGCAGATTGGACATAAATTCTTCATAGATAACCATTTCTTGATGCAGGTTACATGGTAATCATGGCCACAAGTTTTCAGCGTCCCTACATCATCCATGTCCTTGTATTCTTCCTGTCAATGACAAAATATAGATTTATTAGTGCTAGTAGAAGATCCGTTCATCAACCTTCCCAGGTTAACACCAACCAATACTCTGGTAAAATGGCTCAGTTAAATGGGATTCCCATTTTACACGAGATCAGACATGCTTCGATAAAAGTAATTTACAACACTTTGTACATTATACTTGGCATATGTTAGTTACGTCAATAACCTCACTGGAACCCAGTCCAATACAATAATTTCTGTTCCAAGCAAGGGTAATTTCCTTACCAGGCAAATTACACAAGTTCCCTCCTCCTGCATTTGATCTGATGAACAGTATATAGTTTCCGTCAGGCGCTTGGATATCAAATCTTCCGACAAGCCTGTGCTGACATTCCCAATCCTTTCCCCTAGTGCAAGTAGCTCCTGCTCAGGTCAATCATTCAATGTGTTTTAGAATCCACGATCATAACAAAGACCATACTGTAATTGACACTCTAAATATTGTACCTACCTCATAGGTCATGTTGTCTACATCAAGCCTCATGTCTCTATGCTGATCAAGCATATTTCTGGACCCATAAAACGTTGTGCGGTCCACCATCATAAACCCCTGCAAAATAAAATAAAATA
Organism: Bursera palmeri; assembly: GCA_026225775.1. NCBI lineage: Eukaryota > Viridiplantae > Streptophyta > Magnoliopsida > Sapindales > Burseraceae > Bursera > Bursera palmeri. Next base: position 25,157 of record JANKKB010001207.1, read on the forward strand.
AAGTATTTGCAGCAACAGATGACAGATATCAACATGGAACTAGCAGCAATGACTTTAAACATCATGGAAAAAATTTATGTTGATGGGAATAAGGCTCTGCTAAAATAAGGGAGAAAATCTGTATTATCAATAATTAATGATCATAAGCATGCCTAAAAATCTCAAAAGCTAGGACGCTTATAGTGCCAAAGTCATACATAGAATTAGAAATAGATTCCTAAGAATCTAACCCTAATTAAATTAGAAAAATAATAACCAAATAAATGTTAATAAAAATAAGAAAACAATCAAAGTAGAGTTCTTTCTAACAGGAATTCAATATTCCTCAAATAATGAACTTCCTAACAATCTGAGGAGATCTTAATTTGTCCTACATCAGTTATTCTAGAGAGGATCCGAAAATGGCCTTGGCATTTGAATAGAGTAAATCAAAATATACAACTTAGCATCAGAAAGTACAATTTTCAGCCAACTTCGTAAATTCATTTCATTACTATTTAAGATAGGTGCCAAACATGATATGTTCCAGGTTGAGATAAAGCACCAGTAGAGCAAAGAGGGTGTGGTGAGCTCTAAAAATTCAACTATAAATAGGCAACATATGCTGCACACAATCACGCAGAAGCCAGAACACAACTGTCTCACAGGAAGTTCCCCTAATAGCATTTTTCCTGATACTAATAACCATAATATGACACAAGATCTCCAATGGGAGGCAAATATGGGTGATAAACTAAATTACTCCATCTCAGGTGACATGATGCAGTGGGTTAGTACAATGCAATGACAAAGGAGTACATACCTCAGAAGAAAATCGCTCATGGAGGGTTGGCTCATCAGCTAGTGTTCGATATCTCTCATGTGATATCCTTGATCTCCCACTCCTATCACTGTGTCGCCATGCTAATGTAGATAATGGCCTTGGATGTCTAGAGGAGTAACTTTCAGCGACCAATGGCATCCCCTCATCTGATGATCCCACATGTCCAACACGCATAGTGCTTGAAGAAGCCCTAAAAGTTGGCGTAGATCTCTGATGAGAATAGTTACTTCGTACACCCCTCACAGATTGACTTGAGGAACCATGAAAACTTTGAGGGACAATGGGATTTCTTCCCAAAATGAAATCATGATTTAAAGCCCCAATCTCTACGGAAGCATTAGCTGCACTGCTTCCAACAAGAGAGTGAGTTATCTCATGACTAAAACCATTTGAATCTGCAATTTCCCAACAAGAGTCATGTTAAAAAAGAAGAAACTAAATTTATGACAAAGAAATATGCACCAGTAACCACCTGAAACTTGAATCCTTCCATGAGCAGGAGTTATTCTACCATGGCCCCACTCCCTTGTCAAGGTATTAGAACTCTGAACTGAGTGATCTACTGAGCTAGGATGGTCAATGGGGTGGCCTGTTGAATAGGAACTGTGGGAAGGATTAGTTGATAATGCCCTACCAAGGTTGGATTCCAGATCAAGTGCAGGGCGGCTTCTCACATTCCGCAGAGAACCCTCACCCCTAATTGAGAGGGCATTACTTCTATAACCAGGAGTCATGGCAACAGGATCCCAAGGCATGTGTTGTGAATCCATATTTGGTTTATCCTGCCACAATTCAGAAGGTAGCGGGAGATCAGAGGAACTTCCAGCATTGTAGTATCTGCTTGTGCTACCTCTCTCACAAACTGAAGGGACTCCAGGGCTTTTTCGCTTGTGGGGCCCTCTTCCATTGCCCATGGTAAGATCAACAAAACCACCTTCAACGCCATGGAATGTCTGTCTGTCATAATTTGAAGAAGCAGTAGGATGAACATAATTTTCTGGGGCTGTAGAGAAGGGTCCTCCAGAAGTTGATTGATGCAGGAAAGGATCATAAGATGGGCCTGAGCCATCTGGTTGGTAATGCGGCAGTTCACCATTGTGATTAGAATTATAGCCATTTGAGCTTGGTGCAGGGTTCCAATGAGAAGCAAAATGCCCTCCATCCGGAGACATATTTTCCCCAGGATATAAGAAAGAACTGTTCTCTGCAGTGCCAGCCCTCCCTGCAATACAAATCCAGTATTAGCAAAAAGTCTTGAGTCTGAAATTTAGTCCACAGATGTATAAAGAAAAGGAGTTCTACATTACACAAAATAAAAAATGATAGCACAGGTCTGATATATTCTTGCTAGACTATATCATGTCCATCAAGCTACCAATAAAAGGGCACCTATTGAAGGAACAAGGACAGTCTGATTCCTCACACGCATAAAATTTATGTATTTCATCAGTTAGGTTATGTTGAAAAGACAACCAGTACCCATATTTGCATAAGGCTGCTCTGTATGCATATGATTCCAGTTCTGCTCATGTCCACCCTCAAACATTTGGGATGTTTGGGATGTGCTGAATAAATGTCTATGCCCCATACCTACGCCCCCGAGAAGCCAACAATAAATTATGTCCTGGGGTCAGAAATAAACCTGCAGAAAAGGCGAAAACATCACAAACATGCAAAGTGCAATGTGAAATTACTTAATTTGCACCAAAAAAAAAAAAAACAAAAAACACCATTCTGACACAAAGAATTGAATTTTTGTTTTTCATCAACCATAATTTTCAGTGGAAACATATGACCCTGTATAGTATTCATGTGGACTTCCACCTAGAAGATATGAAACATTTTTCACTTTTCCTTAATTCTTGTCTCCAACAAAAATATTGATGAGTTCAAGATAATGTTAGTACACTACAGTCACATGTAGAAAGTGTTCCTACCAATGTAACTTGAATTTATGACAACTGCCTCACAAGGTTTTTCACTAAAAAAGGGGAAATAAAGCCCTATTTTTTTTTTCTTTATCCATTTTATATCAATAATATTAGTCCCAATCAGCAACTTTTACAATATCAAATTGTTGTTATTTCGATATTGCAGTATTGAATGTCAACCTCAAAAGTTAGGAAGTCCAAGAAGCATCATAGTTATCCCTTTGGAACACAAAACATTGACCTGTCCATTCTTCATGACTGAAAAAAGAAATTCTACTAGAAATAGCTGCTTCAAATTCTGAGGCCCATCAACAAAGAAGAAGAAAAAGTGAAGGTATGATAGGATAGCAAGATTAAATAATTAAATACTTTGAAATTGGATGCTAAGTAATCACCGTACTCACTCTATACCTCTCATGTATTCCAATAGGAGATCGGATTCGTAGTCAGTGGGAAAAAGGAGGAGGATCAGGAATAGGATTACTCCTACAAAGGACCGTACCTGGCTTTGTATCAGAGAAGGTAAGGGAAGTAATGACATCATATAGATCTTTCACTAAAGAAGAATAACGTTTTCTTTCTTTTTCCTGCACCTGAGACGAATACTCAACCATATATGGGTATAGAAGGTTGTAAAATCACATCAGAAGAAGAAGACAACCTTTCAATCCTATCTACCATTGTAAGAGAAGTCATAAAACTAAAGAATAGAAATATCTTAATTAAAAATAACCTCTATGAGAGTAAATTTTCTATGCATTGGAGAAATTAATAGTCGTACCCTTTCCCAAGTGTAACTATATCTGAAAGCTAGATATCAAGACTCACAGATCCAACTTTAGTCCAAGCAACAAATTCGGAACACTAGACAGGTAGCTTAGCAAGTAGGAGAAGAAGGATGTATCAAAGAAAAGTTAATAATTGATTTCAAATTCACTTTCAATTGCCAAAACAAGGCACAATCTCATCAAATGCTCAACTGCCAGACAGCCAGATTATAGCTTGATATCTTGAAAGTACAAAAAACAGTGTATCAAGACCACCATATATCCTCCTAGAAATCAAATTCTAAAATAGTAATGTTTATCTATATTTTGAAGTTCTAAGTAGTAATTAAAAATAAATAAATAACAATTTGAAGAAATTATGGAATATCCGGCATAAATGTAAAAAGGAAGTTAGAGCCACAATAATGAGTAGTAACCTCAACACCATCTTTATGCAAATGGATAAGAAAGATGGGTAGAAACTGGTCATCCAAAGTGAGGATTCAATTTCAATAAATTGGACTAAATGAGGCAGCTGAGACATTATAGGCATTGAAATAACTGAGATCAAGAGCAAGGCTTCATACATTCTCAACTAACTCAAAAAAAAAAAAAAAAAAAAAAAAAAANAACTAACTCAAAAAAAAAAAAAAAAAAAAAATCATATGAGAATGCAAGTGAAATCTGTTTCTGAGATAAAAATTGTGATAAAACTGTGACCATAAACACTAAAAAAAAAAAGCACAAGTGCAATTGAATAAACACTGTGTCCGGAATATCACTACCAAGAGGTGCCACAATTAAAAGCATAATTTGTAAATTGGAAATACAGCAACATCTAGAATAGAGTGCTTTCATCAAAACCTGAGGCAGGAAGGAAGTCAAGAAGTTGTACAAATACACACACTCCAAATAGACTGGAAGGAGAAGCAAAAGAAGTGATAAACTTGAGCAGATATAGAGAAGTTCATTCAGATAGAGCCATTGCTTCACAAGTTATTCATCGCCACAAATATCAATTAGGGGTCAAATCCAAATCATTTAAGAACCACTATATAATAATATATTAGGAAGATTAAAATTTAAGGACACTTGGAAAATGGTGGAAAAATCTCACTTCCCCAAATGGCTGATTATGTACAAATAACTTGTTGCAGTTTCCTATGACATGCAAGAATACAAACTCAGACTTAAACAACACCTCATCTTCATCTTACCCCATTGCCCACCTTTAAGCACTGCAATCCAAACCAATTTTTTCTGATGGTATGGATACCAATTCCATGTATAAAACTTCTCTATTCTTCTTCATCTCATCGAAGGAGGGTTTGCTATCAATTTGAAACACTGGCAAAAAACACTACACTGGATATAACAACTTTTTTCTTAAAAGAGGACTGAAATCATGATGATAATAAAGAGGCTCACTGCTAAAGCAAAACAGCTTAATAATTAATTTTTTGAGCAAGTTCAGTCTCAAGTTCTATTTTGCTACATCAGGGTATTTAATTCTTTTAAATACCAACTGGCTACATATAGAGTGTTTTTCATGGTAAAAATCTAATCTTTACATATAAATATAATTCAAGTCTCTTCTTCTTTTGAGGTTTAAGGGGTCTTTGATTGGGTGTGTATATATTTAAGAACTTAATTTTTTTATTGTTATTATTTTTTTTTTCCCAAGTTGCCATGGCATGCCTGCTATCACTTTTAATGAAAAGTTACATATTTTATTTAGCAATTACTACAAGTTATCTCATGCATGATTAGAAACATAGAACGCTAATTATAATTGAAAAAGTGGAGGATTCAAACTCAACATTCAGATAACCTTATAAAGAAATTTTGAAAAAGTGGAGGATTCAAACTCAACATTCAGATAACCTTATAAAGAAATTTACATTCTAATATGCAAGAAACAACACCTGAGAGAGAATCACAATCGGTCAAAGTCAACTCACAGTGAGATAATAACAATAACACAAGATACCCCATAATTTTTTAAAGAAAATTTAATCATCAATCTTCTGATACTATGATGAGCTAAGAAAAAAAAAAAAGAAAAAAAATATATATATATATACAGAAAGGAAGTTTAACAAATAAAAAGCTGTCACTTTTTCTGTATTTCCAAGAACAGTTAATCCGAAGATCAGTCAGTATAACCAAATTATATATACATCGCTTAAAGTTGAAAGTCTTCTATTACTAAAAGTTTCTAATCTTACAGCAAATCCACCCCAAAGATTAAGAGAATGTCTTCAAAAATCAAATGCTGCTGCTTCTTACTACACAAGCCTGGACAAGTTAACTACCAAAGTTTTTCTAATACAATTACAGGAAATAACCATAACCTACAACAAAATAAATGTGGAACTCTGAAAGATGACAGAAGCTTCTTGGACACATTCATAGAAGTCTCTCTTACTCTCCCTCCCTCCCCCTATCTCTCTCTCCCTCCATCCCTCACCGAGATGTTTGTCAGTGAAAACACATCCTAATATGTGATTAGGAATAATCTCACAAATTTCAACTCTTGGCTATTATCCTTTGATATCAAGCAGGCAGAAAAATCATTTCAACAGCAGATTACTTTTTCTCCCATTTACCAAGAAAGCAAGCCTCCTATTTAGAGAGTTCACTGCCCTGCATCTAGAGAATTATGGATAATTAATGGAAGTACAAAATTTCTCCCTCCCCCCACACATTATGAACCTGAGGGCAAGTCCTTCTATTTATATGAGCATCAGCACCTTGCTGCTACAAGGTTATAACCATCCCTTATTCGCAGGCAGCAAATCAAAAACAGTAAGATAAAATTACAATTTCAGCGGCATGAAAACCATAAAACTAATAACCAAAACCCAGCCCATAATGCAATTCCCACTATACGACACCATCACCGAGGAACCAATTTTGTTCTATATGATATCAATTCAGCTTCACCAAATCTTCAGAAATACCACGTAACAATAGCCAATCTCTGATCAGCAGACTATACAGCAAACATCCAATAAGTACAAAAAATTTGGTTAATCCATCATAAATCTCTACATCCTCTGGCTTATAGCAGCAGCCATAGATAGAAACTCAGCCACCAGTACAAGAACCAAAAGAAAGTCGATCACCACATTCTTAGTAGCTATGGTAATGTCCTTGGGGTTAATTAATCACCAACAATATGTCAGCACTGCAAGCCATAAATCAAAAGTGAAATACCCAATTATGATCGGGTTGTTTCCATTTCAATGCCACTCCCTAAATTTCTCAAAGAACTCTCAATACCAAACATCTGGCTTCAAAAAAATGGATCTCAAGCAGAGGGATCTAAAGATTATGAAAATATCAGCATAATCATTAGGTCTAGTACCATATATTTTTCTCTCCAAAGGAGAGGCCAATTAAAAGCACTCTGAAGCACAAATGATAGCAAAATCTTCGGGAACACAGGTTTCCAATTCATATGATTTCTTCAGTTGCCCAATCAACCATTAAGCGCCTGTAACACCATATCCAAATCAGAAGATGCGAACAGAAATGACTAACTAAACCATCCACCAACTTCAGCATCCTATACGACTAGCTTAAGGGGGTAACACCAATGTTACAAATATAATCTGCAACTTAATAACCAAAACAAATTAGTGCCAAGAGAAAGAGGATTTAAAATCTATTTGAGGCCGTGGTAAGGCAAAGAAAAGAAATGAGACTCTAAGAAATGTAAAGAGAATATAAGCTTACAGAGCTACTTAACCAATGGCCACATTTCTTACTATATTCTTCAACAATGGATGATTGTTCAGATATTAACAAAAAGCTTACAGTATCAAAACTTCTCACCTGCAGCCGTAGACTTGCTATTGCTCCAAAACCTCCAAACTAATTAACGTTCATTCCCAATTTCAAACTCATAGACACATGAGCAATATTGACACCCCATCAGAGCACCTAAACCTGCATAATAGAAATCATCTAAACCTAGTTGATGCTAATGTAAACATGAGAGAAAAGCTAAGACCAAGGCTATCTTCAATAGTCTCTCGTCCATATCAGCTATATGGCATGTGCGAAGCATTTTTGTATAAATAAATAGAAAATTACCATCAATCCCACAACAAAAATGATATTCATTTCCCCATACAGGATTATTGATGAAAATTGTTTACACTATTTTCTCCATTATTTAATGATTCTTTGACTTAACAATGAAAACCAACACTGGGAAGCCTTGATGTGTTTGATAGATAGATAAAACACATTATTACGTTTGCTAGAAAACTTAAATAATATAATAATTTTAAAAAAATGATTTCAACAAATTCATTGGAGAAAAAAAATTGAGTTAATAGATTACAAATTAAATTATCCAAAAAAAAAAACAAATTTAAAAATGTCAGATAAAAAACAAAATAATTTAGCTATATTACTAAAACCAGATTCATCATATACATGGTCACATTACTTTAAACGATGTAAAGACTAAACTGTCAATAACAACCGAACCCAGAAATTAATCTAAGGAACAACGTTCTCCACCACATGATATACATACGGTAACGATAATCATCTTCATCGTCAACATCAACATGGTCATATTGATAAGAATTCCAAAAAAAAAATTGGAATATTCTCATACATATATGCTAGTTTATCCAAATTTAAAGCACGTGTGAATTATAATTCACATCATTAACAGAATCTGTAGCATCCGTCAAGTAGCAGATAAGAAGACGATGATCAAAATAAAACGATAAGAAAAAAAAAAAGCAAAACAACGATCAGACACCAAAAACGACAAATTAGATACCACCGATCGAAGGATCAAGCAAAAAAATCAAAAAACTGATTAAAAAACGACGATCGGAAGAAAAATAAACAGAATTCAATCAAAAATAGAAAAATCAAACAAGAATACACGTGTAAGCAACATCTACACGGAGTCAGAGAAGAAGCTTTGAGAAAGAAACATACCTTGGGAATCGAGTAGGGAAAGTCTGGTGACGGTGACGGAAGAATCGGGAAGATGAGTTTGGAGAAAGAGTTTTCGAAGGAGAGATGTTAGCAGCAAGTTTGTACATGGAAGGAACTAAGAACGAAAATATGGTAAATGTGTGCATAAAATAAATAAGCGGAGGAGAACATTGGCTGGTCTGTCCACCACCATGACCGGCTACCGATACAATCCGTATTTAACTCTTCTTTATTGTGGTTATTTTTTCTAGATTATATTTATTTATTTCACCAGATTTATTTGGATGAATTTACGATTACGTGTTTGATTGCTTCCTGTAGTTGACTTGTCATTGTTAATTTTTTAGTAATTTCAATAATTACTTTAAACTTTATTAATCTTCATCGAAATCAAATTCATCTAATACATGATAATTTATGTTATGTGAGAAGGAAAAGAAAGGATGTGGATTCTAACCATATGCATAATTATACTAGTTAGTGTGAAATGACAGTATTAACCACTTCGCAATAGAAAATGATTATGATTATGAGATGGGCATGGGACGTGATTATGTGAAGTGAAGGTAAAGCATGGGAGACAAGGAAATACTTTAATGGTTTTAGAAAATAAAGGTTGTTAATGGGGCTCCATGGAGCTAGTAGTTGGAAGGGCACCGATGGATTGTGATTATCGATAATGTTTATTTTACTTGGCACCAAGAGTGCTAGAGACCGCTAGGTAGGCGGTAAACTAGCCACCCACGCCCACTCACGTCCACCCTACGCGTAGCTGAAAGCGCCAGTTTTGTAATGTTGCTCTTTCGCGGTACCTCGACACGTAAAGAGAAGCGAAACCGTATTAGGTATCAACGTGTGTGTCGTGGCTAAATAAACGATACATTCTTTTCTTACCTTTGTAATTATTTCGTTGATAAATTGGCCACAAGCAAGTGGTAGTCAAAAGATATAAAGTATGATTAATTCAAAGATGATTACTCATACTTTTTTTATTTATTAATTTTTTTCTTTCAAATATATAAAAAATAATAATATTTTTTAATAATTATGTTTAGTTGAATTGTTTTTCTATAATTATTTTTAACTATTTCTAAGCCCAAGTCCCCGGGCCTCTCAAGGTCATGGGTAATAAAAATTATTTTTAACTATTTTCCGTTTCGTGGATGATGTATACTCCAAGAGTCCCATAAGATTTAGCCAAACGACAATCAAATTGACCTCATAAAACAAGTTGTTTCTTTCATATTTACAATATTAGCCTTCGACATAATATTTATTACTACTTCTTTTTATAAAATCTATACATGGAAAGCAAACATGTAGATCAAAGGGTTTTATTTTTTTTGGTTCAATATTAGTTGAGTTGTAAATAATTTAACAACACATAATCCAATTTGAACTTGAATCCGAATTCAAGATCAAATCAAACCCAATATTGAATTGCATCCCAATTGATCAATCAATTTACACATAATTCAAAGGCGAACACCTACCTAAATGATCAACCAAAGTTAATGGGGTTTTGATTGAATTGAACAACAACGGTATTGTGTTAACTTTAGAATAACATAGTCGTGTTAAAGAGTAGTTCGATGGAAAGGAGAGGAAATGGTCATTTAGCCACAAGTGAGAAGACTAGTGTGGTAACCACTAGGCATTTTGATAGTGGGTGGCTTAGGATTTAAGCATTCTATATTTTCTTTTTCTTTCTTGTATAGTGTTGCGTATGATTCTCAAACACAAGCAAGTCCATTATCAGCTGCGCAAACTTTTACTTGTTTGCATCTCACGATCAAATCAACCTATTTTATTATATTGTTGGTTCATTTCATTGTGGATGGGAATCTTCAACCCATGAAAAATTATCATTAAACAAATCGGGTAAGAATGCATTGTTAATCTATTGTTGTGTTATCCATAATGCTTACCTACACTCCACTCTTTTGTTGTTTGCTTCTCGAACTTCGCTTTAATTAATAATTAATTAACCATACTTGTCGGGTTATAAATTTCTAACTCTTGGACTTTGGTGGGTTCTTTTTGTTTAAAATTTTGATTCATAATAATATATCACGATTTTTTTGTTGTTTTACTCTAAGTTTGTAGTTTAATATAACCTCAACTAATTATTAACTTGCAATGTATTTAACGTGGCTTATAACATAAAATGACGTACTAATAAAGTGCAATAATCAGCAAATTGTTAATTTCTTTTATGGAATTAATTGGCTTCCCACCATTTTAATTTGTTCAGCTAGTGAGAATAAATTGGTATGTCAGATTATTGAGACTTGATTTTTTTCTTTAATTTTACACATTATTTAATAGCCGTTCATTTTTTTTTTTGGGAAAAGAATTGATGAGTTGACTTGAAAAAATCACATTTTAACTTTTTTTTTTATAATCTATGAGTTATAACAGATCAATTACTGTCAAATATTATATAAAATTAAATAAAAAATTAAGTCTCAATAACCTAACCTTAGAATAAATGTAAAATAATATTGCAAAATTTAAGAAATGGTTGTTAAATTTAAAGAACTACTTTGTGTTGAAGGGCAAAATTGGAATACAAAGTATAACTAATACTATTTCGTCAATTTGCCTAAAAAACTTCCTCTTTATAAAGGGGATATTTACTTTGGACCTTAAAAAAATTGAAAAGTCACTAACCACATCCCATCTGATTATAAAACTAACATTGACTTCCAAATTTTAACTTCCGTTAGTTATACCAAAATTTAACTTCCGTTAGTTATGCTTATCGATGTTATAATAAAACTCAAGATAAATATAGAAACACCCATTTGATATATTAAAAAATAATAAATTCACATCCTTAATTATAAAGTCGTATAAAGACCTCATTTTTATAATCATATGAAACTAATTAGCATTATAAATTTATTATCGATATTTTATTTACTAAAATAATATAAAATATATAAAAATTAATAAAAATATTATAATAATTTATAAAAAAATAAAAAATATATATTTCAGATACTAAATACTTTTTGTAAAATTTAAACAATTTGTCAAATAATTATTGAATAATTTTACTTACTAAAATTATTTAGTTTTTATTAAAATTATTTAGTAAATTAGCTATATTTATAAATATTATTTAATAAATAAAATATATTTTTGTTATTTTTTATAAATTCTTATAATATTTTTATTAATTTTTAAATATTTTATATTATTTTAATAAATAAAATATCGATAATACCTTTATAAAAATTTTACAAAAAGTAAATAATTACTAAATAATTACCTTTAAACAATAATTTTACTAACAAAAGTAAATATCCCAGGGTGCCTTGCACCATGTTGTACATGCCAAGTTTCTTGAAGGATATCGGTTGGAGTTGTTGGAAGAATAATAATATCTGTGTCATCTCAATTTTGGTCCCTCTATTTCTTCTTTCTTTCATTTATTTTACACTCTTGCATTACTATTATACTTTTTGTTTAATATCTTTAGTTTTACAATACGTTATCATAAGGTGCTCTGTAAGTATAATAGTTTTATTATTTAGGTTTATTTTTATACATTTAGTACTCATTTATTACACCACTTAGTAATAGGAATATTTCTCTAATCCTCTGTTAAATTTTAAGAAAACATTTAAATCTAAATTTTTATTAAATTAATATTTATCCTTAGAAAATTAATCTCTTAAATTTTTTAAAATTAAATATTAATTTAATAAAAATTTAAAATTAAATATTTTATTAAAATTTAACTGGAGAGTAAATTAATTTCCCCCTTACTAATGTATAGGATAGTACAAGAAGCGCACCCCATGTATGGGATGAATCTTTACGTTGCATAGGACAGTATAACCGCGGGACAAAGCGGAATTTTTAAGAAACAATAGTCTTTCCATTCAACCACTGGATAAAGCCGCACAATAGTGACTCTTTTCAAAAAAATATATTATTTAAATCTTTAAAAAATAATTAATAAAATAGTTACAATATTTGATTAAATATTATTCATTTTTTAATAATTTACAAAAGAAAAATTAAGCATTTAATAAAATTAAATAATTTATATTATTAATGAATGTTAAGTGATTAAATTAATTTAGTTATAATATTTGAATTTATCATGATTATATATAATTATGTATATTCTAATGTTAAACCAAACACAATACTGTAATATATTTATCCAAATTTATCCTATCTAATACAATACAATCCAATCCTAACAACTTAATACACTTAAGTATGGTGCACTAAACACGCCCTTAATTTATTTCATATTACAACTATCTTTATGAGTATGTTATGTAATTGTCATTGAATTGGATACTGAAAATAGTTTATAAAATAATAATATTACTCCTATAGTTTTTAAACTATAGTCAAGAGTTTTTTTTGAAGATGTCAAATCTAGTAAGCCTTTAGTTTGTTGCATTTGATAGGAAAGAAAATAGAGATATCTCTTGAGCTAATAGTGCGAGAAGCAGTCTACAAATGATGCATATTGGAGACACTATCAAGGAAGAGGACCAAATATCCTTACAAGATAAAAACAAAGACTATGATTTCCCTTCTTCATCATTTGAGTAAGAGCTTGAAGACTGAATATCTTATTATATATGACCCATTTATTTTGTGAAAAAAAAAAAAAACTACGAAGAGAAACAAATTTGAAGATAATAAAATGGAATAAAGGCCTTCGAAAACTTATCATAAGTATGGTATAAAAGGCCACTAAGCACAAAATTATTAGACATCAAAAAATTTAGTGGACCTTTACTAAGTAGCCTAATATAATTAGAAGAATGAAGAAAAGGACTCGCATAATGTCACCTGTATTGCTTGGCATTTCAAATTTTTGTGCCAGTGAAAAATATTTTCACTCATCAATGTATAAAAGACATCTTATAACTTATCTTTTTTTTTTTTTCAATTCAATCAATTATATTAGATTTTAGAAAAATGAGTTCAATTCAATCCAATCAACTAATTATAGCGTATCAAATTTGGATAAGTTTTGGATTAGATTGCTACATTTAATTGGAAATGATTAGATTTTGAATACCCTTATAGATTAATTTAAATATTCCAGAAAATATTTGTTAAAACATAAGCTATTTTATACCCATTTATATATTTTTTACTACTTGATTTTAGGTAAAATGGGATCAAATCATTTTACATTCAACCACTATTTTCATTTAATATATTTTTGAAAGCCTATGGTTTATCATATTTCTAATTTTTTTTTCTATATTCACGAAGTTTACTTAAAACAAAAATTTTATATGTTAGAAGTCTAAAAAGTGGAGTCATCAAATAGACTACTTTACTTTGACACAAGTCCAACAGTTAGGCAGCACATATGACATAGCAGCTACTATTTGCCTTGTTTGCTAAAACAATGTACGACTTATCATCTATTGACGAAGAAGGTGGAGGACATTACCAATTCAAAGTTTCAAACATGAAAACGAACCCGCTTGTCACTAATTGTCGTTCGACGAAAATATTACGGCATGAGTTGTCGTTTACATAGAATGCTATCAACGACTTGTCGCTCATGGATAGCTTGCCGGTTGCCACGTGAAAAGAGTTGTTTGCTTTATTCTTCATACAGCCTGTCCGTGAGAGGTTCTCTCTTCCCTGCGTTGTTGGTTACCAACACCTGCAAGACTGTTACTGAAACTTAAAACAATTTGAACTTCAAAAATCATCTTCGCTTTGGATTATACTTTCTCCTTCCTCTATTTTGAGGTAAAATTGAATAAAACAAATACTTAGAAGATGAGCGTGATCGACATATTGACGAGAGTAGATTCGATCTGCAAGAAGTACGACAAATACGACATCGAAAAGCAGAAGGATGCCAATGTCTCCGGTGGGGATGCATTTGCTCGCCTATACGGCGTCGTTGAAGCTGACATCGAAGCTGCTCTTGAGGTCTTTCCTCGTCTCTTTATTTATCTCCCGTTTTAAAGTTGAATGCTGAAGAACATGTCAAATCTGACAATTTGGCGTCTTCTTGGTATCAAAAGAAGGAAAAATTTAGCTTAAATTTAAGCCAATCAGTTGCTGAGTTAGAGTTAATTAGAGATCTGTGGTTTTTACTTAGCTCTTAAGCGTATTCGATACTGATTACAAATTCTTACTTTCATCTACATTTTTTTGGAAATTTAGGGCAGGGTTAGGTTAAGATTTCAAACATGATCGTTAATGCGTTGTTTTGATTTTGGATTGGTTATCAATTTAACTCAGTTTAAGTCAATTAATAGTCAATAATAATTTAGAGTTGTTTGCGTGGAGATCTGCGGTTTTGTTACCTGCATTTTGGTGAAATTATGAGCAGGACTAGGGTTTCTCTATTTTTTGTTTACTTTTATAAATTTTGATGATTTGATTTGTAGAAAGCGGAGGTCGCTTCAAAGGAGAAAAATAGGGCATCTGCAGTTGCATTGAATGCTGAGATTCGTCGGACAAAGGCTCGTTTGCTGGAAGAGGTTCCTAAGTTGCAGAGACTGGCTATGAAGAAGGTAAATATTCAGTTTTCTTGTTATTTCCCAAAATTTTATAATCTGCATTGTTTTACTTATCCAAATTGAGCTTCTTTGGGACAATGAAGCCCCTTAGATTTTATGAATGTCTTCTGGAATGTTGATTGGCATAACAATCCGTGGTTGACTAATTCTCTGGATGTAAATGTGTTTTGAGGGTGCTTTGTACATGTTTCTTATTGCTTGTGAATAACAATATTTTTGTAATTTAAGTGAAGTGGATTAGTAGCTCCATTATATATTCTTCACGTGGTGCAGTTGCAATTTAAGAAAGGGAAAGGAAATATATGAGTCTTGTGTTTATCAATTGCGCATGTAAAGCTCCTGTTATTATGAATACTCGAGCTTCTGTATGTAGTTTACCTTGCAAAATTATGTGGTTGAATGATTGTCTTTACACACAGGTTAAAGGGCTTTCAACAGAAGAATTTGCTGCTCGTAATGATCTAGTACTTGCATTGCCTGATAGGATCCAAGCTATACCAGATGGAAGTGCAACTCCTCCAAAACAAAGTGGAGGTTGGACAGCTTCTTCAGCTTCTCGTACTGAAATCAAATTTGATTCAGGTAATCTTTTGATTTTATTCACTTTCTATATACTGAACTGGAATCAGAAGTATTGAATAGATATATTGGCTCTTTTGGGAAAAGTTTTTCCATAAACCCTCTGTTACTTTTTCCACTAATGAATAAAGCATTTATCAATTCCTATTCAATGTTAATTCTTTGTTAAAATTCATTCACCCCCCTTGAGATTGACCTAATTAGAGTCATACTCGTACCTGTCTATTCTAGAAAATTCATTCAAAAAAGGATTTTTACAAGTTTTGAAACTAATGTACGTCTGTATCATATTCAAAGCTAAAATGTTATTGAAATGTTCCTTCCTTAATTATTTCATGTGCAATTAGCAAATAGTATTAACTGGGTTTTAGATTATAGAGAAAACCAATGTAGGAAAAAGTAAGATATAAAATCTTTTTGAAGGGTTGTGATTGTGATCCTAGTTTTAGATATTAAAAAAACCCTAGAAAAACACATGGATTTTTGGTGCACAGTTTTTGTCAAGGATTTGATCTGAATATCAATATGATTTTAGCTAAGTTTTGTATTTTAGTTTTCTTTTGTCCCTTTTATAATTTAGCACAGATTTAATTTGAAAAGTAATGATAAAGGAAAACACACCTTTTATGATTTGGATGCATTAAGGAGCCCTCTGTTTACCTAAGGGATGAAAATTAAATTTAAAAAAAAAAAGAAAGACAAAGAATGTATTGAAAAAGTTCTGCTTATATTATGTTATATAGGTAATTATATCTCTTAGTACTATTCATTGTGTCATATCAAGTGAAGATAAGCTCTGTCAGTGGACGTATAATAGCTCTGCAAACAAATGACTAATATTTCTAAACCTCTTATTTAATATTGCTGCTACTTAAATCTATTGTTCTTTTCTGTAGATGGGCAGTTTGATAGTGAATATTTTCAACACACTGAGGAGTCAAGTCAATTCAGGCAAGAGTATGAAATGCGTAAAATGAAGCAGGCAAGTTATGTGTCTTGAGATGCAGTTTCATTGGTATATAGCTAAAGGAAGCAGTAAACATAATAAAATTTATCTATATTGACATACCCACAGGATCAAGGTTTGGATATGATATCAGAAGGTCTGGATACTTTGAAGAACATGGCTCATGATATGAATGAGGTATGCTGGCTTGAATGAATCTACTGGCTCATCTATATCCCCTCATTTTACTTGACTGCATAATGGAAATGTGCAGGAATTGGATAGACAAGTTCCTTTGATGGATGAAATTGACACTAAGGTTAGAAACATTGTTGTATCCCCTACCTTTCAAAACTCTGTTCTGTTGCCATCTAAAGTTAATGTTGAGTGTTCTTCATTTATCTATATAGGTGGACCGGGCAACAGCTGACCTTAAGAATACTAATGTTAGACTTAAACACACTGTTAACCAGGTGATGACCAACAACTTATGAAGTTTATATTATATTTCTTTCTGTTTTTAAGCTGTCGCCAGTTTGTGCAGTTCTTGCTGAAACAGAAATTTTGGTTATGTTTCAGCTGAGGTCCAGCCGCAATTTCTGTATTGACATAGTTTTGTTGTGTATAATTCTGGGAATTGCTGCCTATTTATACAAGTAAGCGCTTCTACATAGTACCTTTAATACATGTGTCCTATCTGTCACTGTTATATCAACTTTCTTTATCATTTTTCTCCCATTGCACCATGACATGGCTTCCATCAAACTTGGCTGATATGTTAAATTAGATCTTGTTTCGTTATGAATTTTGTGTTTTTATTTTGATAATTTTCCATTTTGAAGTGAAAATAGAAGATTTGTTTATGTGCTTTTGAAGGAGCATGATTAATAGAGAAAGTGTTTGGTTATATGTGTATTTTGTGTTTTTATTTTAAAACGATTTAAAGTTGAAATATATATATTAAGCTATTGTAACTAAATTTTTTGATTTATTTTTTTCTCACTTATTCATAGTTATTGATTCACTATAATTCAATAGTTAGAAAGTTGGCATTAAAAATAATTATTGTTTAGCTTTTTTTTTTTTTTTTACAACCATTGAATTGTAATAGATCAATAATTGTTGATAGGTGTAAGAAATTAAGTTAAAAAAAAATTAAGTTATAATAGTTTAATTATATGTATATATATTTGACTTAAAATTTTGACATTATTTGATAGCAATTCATTTTTTCTAATCTTATTGTGGAAAGAGTTGTATAGTTGCATAATAAAAACTATCTTTTAACTTATATTTCCCATCATGAATTGTAGTCAATTAAAGGTTATGAAGAAGTGTAAGAAATTAAGTTATGATAGCTTAACTCACATATGTATACACACACACACACACACATATATATATATATGTGTGTGTGTATGTATGTATGTATGTATGTATGTATGTATGTATGTATATATATGCACATACATATATATATATTTTTAAATATATATCTTTAGTATTAAAAAAAAAAAAAAGAAGACAAATTATATAAGAAGAGAGAATGAAGAAAAAGGTTAAAATTGTTTCCCATCTTGTTTTCAGAGCAGTGGTGGGGTTGTACCCTTACCACTTGTTTTGCATGTCTTCAAGACAAAATGACATGTCAAACGTATTCTACTCAAATTCCAATAAACTTGAATCAAAACAAAAACATCTAAAAAACTTGGGGACTCGTTTGATTATGAATATTGTGTTTTTGTTTTTGAAATTTATGTATTAAAATGAAAATAGGAGATTTATTTATAAGTTTTCTTAAGGAAAATGTGTGATAGAGACTGTGTTTGGTTACGTGTTCTGTAATGAGAATGCATTTGATAAGAAAGTTGAAAGAATTAAGGGTTTTTTGTGTTCCATGTTTTGTTTTGAGTTTATGGAATTTGTCTAGAAATGTTTGGTAAGCCATTTTTTGTTGGAAACAAACAAAAACAAGGAATAAGGGTACAATCCCTAAACAAGGGGATGCAAAACAATTTAGCCATTTTCTTTTTTCTCTCTTATATATTTTCTCTTTTCTTATTTTTTTTGTATCAAATAATTTTATTTTTTGATTATAAATTATATCATGCATAAAATATCATTTTATTATTATACTATTTTTGAAAAAAATATATTTTATTATTCTTTTTCAACTATCAATAATTTAAAATAAAATCATAAGATACACATAACCTAAAACATTTTTATCATTTATTTTCCTTGAAAAATTTAAACATATCTTTTATTTTCATTTTGAAACAAAAATCATAGATACAAAAACATAAAATTTATAACTAAGTGGTCCCTAAATTAAAATATGCATAAAATTTTTCGTGTACTTTTTAAAAAATGTTAAATATTTTCTAAATTTATTTATTTATTAAAAATAATTATGAATTTAATTTATTTTAAATAAAATTTTTATAATTTAAGTGAAATATAATAATATTATATAATTGTAAAAGTAACTTAGCAGAATAAACTTAGAGAAATTGTGGATTTGGCCTCTAGTGTTTGAGGAAGAGGCTGTATAAAGAAGGGAGGAGGTTGAGACGAATGAGAAAGTAAAGAAAGATTGAAGAGAGAAAATGAATGGGAGTAAAGGTCAATTTTTGTAGAGATAAGTTTAAATGAATTAGCAAAAAAATTGTTTTGCTTTTGTCTGAAAACTCTGTAGTATGAGGCTTGTACATCACTCAATTGTTTTAGGCCTTCTTTCTTGGTGAAAAATGCGTAACCAAATAAATTTTTAACATTTGACGAGAGACTTGTTTAGGAACAAATATAGCCGAAACACTCAAAATACATATCTAAACTCATCTAAACCCTAAAGGCCAAATTTATTTTGGTTTGGGTGTTTGGGAAAATGTAAAGGGACATTTGGATAGTCATTGCGGTTGTTTTTTGTATTTTCATTTTCAAGTAAATCTCTCGTAAAATGTGTAATAGTTGTTTGGATGTGCATTTTTTACCAAAAACACAAAAACAAGTAAGAGGGGTACCTACCTCGTAATGCAATGGATTCAGATAAGGAGGAAACAAGTTTTTTCCCATTTCTTGTGAACTGATCCTTGCTTTGTTTTGACCTTACATCACTCTCATCTTTCTTCACTCTGTTCTCTTTTTCTTTCGTCTCAACTTTCAACCTTTATACCTCACTCTAATTTTATTATTTTATTTTTTTAAAGCTACTTTTAAAATTATGTAATATTATTATATTTTACTTAAAATAGAAATATTTTTTAAAATAAATTTAAATTTATAATCATTTTTAGTTAATGAATAATGATTTGATTATAAAATATTTAATATTTTGCATATTTAAAAAATTTAATGTATATTTATCTAGTTTTGTATTTTATTAATTTATTTTTTTCAACTTTCTTATCAAATGCAGTATTTATTACAAAATAGATAACCAAACAAAACAAGTATTTGGGTGTTTTTGTACCATCAATTTGGATTAATAGTCCCAATCTCTTATAAAGTATGTAAACATGGGTTAGGAAAAAGATAGTCCAGTCTCATACCCTTGTATAACCTGCCCAATGCATCGTAATATGTGAGAGGTAGCACGGTTGGGATGCGTTTACAAATTAACAAGTGCCTCAGGTTGGATTATTTGTTTAAAGATCTAGACCCAAGTTATTTGTGTGATTTATGAGAGTGGAACTAAACCAATTGTTAGTTCGACTACTTAAAAAGTGTCCCAAATTTATGAGAGTAGGAGTATCATTGTCTTATGCTTGGACTAACATGAAGTATAATTATATAATTAATGATTTTAAAATGAATTTATATGTTTTTTTATAGTTCTATATAAACAGATAGTATGATGGATATTATAAAAAAATAACATAATCAAATATTTTCATATAATTAATATGTTGTTAAATTTTATGTAAATTTTTGCTTTTGTTAAATTGTTTTCATTAATAAATTAGAATATTGAAAACATTTTAAATATTAATTATAATTTATATTAGAATATTTGACTAAATTTTGTAAAATTTATTTAGGTTGTCTGATGGAAAAAAAAATGTACTTAATATAATAAATAATCAATTAGTATAAAATATACATTTTAAATTCATATTATAATTAACTTTTAATATGAAATCTATTTTATTGCTTTATTCTTGTAAAAACTACTAACAAATATTTAAATATTTCAAAAACTACTAACAAATATTAATGTAGTTTTATTTAAATCCAATTAGGATCAGTATTACAGAGTAAGAGGGACAATATTATATAGGTCCAGTCCAACAAGTCTAAGATATTGAAGGGAGCATTTCTTGTCACTGCATTGCCAAGATATTTATGCCATTGTCATCAAATATACTCTTTCTTTTTTCCTTTCTTTCTTTCAAATACAGTTTGAATTGAACTCTTATATTAAATTTGCACCATTTAAACCATTGGTCCTCGTGGTCCTAGATCTTCATTGCCAAAAGTCATTTGGCTTTCTGATCATCACCAGTTGCATTCGAAGTACAGGAATTGTCAGATGTTAGATGTAAAATTTGAGTCCACAATTGGATTGATGGATAAGTTTTAGGTTGATTTATGAGTAAATATAGAAGTCGGCAATAAAACTATGAGAATGCCTTGCCTAGATTGGAATTTTTTTTCAGCATTCCTGTTATTTAATGTATGTTTACTGAATACATGGGAGTTAGGAACTGACTCGTAACCTAGTAAATTTTGGAGAGTCTGGGTAAGAAGCCCTGACTTAATATTTAATTGCCTGGATTCTTTGTATTCAGGGTTTTCACAGTCCATTTAGCCATCTTGAGATATTTGTCAATTTTCCACTGTTGACATGTTGTCATCGTTATGATCATAATTATTGGTTTAGTATTCAAAATTATTCTAATGGAGTGCGCTCAATCTGCAGTGTGCTAAAGAAGTGAAAGATGATATGAAGAGCAGTTTGGACCTGTTTCTCTGGTGTGGTGGTAGCTACTTTTTTCTGGAAGCTTTTTGCATTTTGAGGATCTAGTGTGGTGCTTGATTTTTTATTTGGTTTCTCTTTTGACTTTGCAATGTATTTGCTCACATTTAAAAACGTACGCTTGCCCTCTATGCACAAGTTCACAACGCCTGTACAATATCCATGTTAATAATTTTCACCCAGGTTATTTTGTTTAAATTTCTTAAGTCCATATTTTACTATGATTATGATTACTCCACTCCACCGACCTTGAAAGCAACATAACACCAAAGGAAAGTTTTAAGCTGCATGAATAGGAAAGTTTCCCAAGGAAGGTTTCACGTATATGCGTCTAGAGGATCACGGGTCGCGGCTAAGGTACTCGTATTTATTTAAGTCTACCCATGATCCATCTACTTCGAAAGGACCATTAGATAGATCAGTTTATAAGAAAATAAGAACAAATAAAATAAGAAGATGAGCGGGCTTTCGGACAAAATGCTTAATTTGATTTCATTCTCGGTATATTATCAATATGTATAAATTGTTTTCTATTTAAGAAGAAAACAAAGAGAAAACAAAGAAAGGAACAAAAAGAAACTATCCTAACAGACTATACAGGCTGTGAAACATGTGGCACTATAGGGCTGGGCACGGGTCGGGTTTGGCCCAACTCGAAAAAACCTGAATCCGATCGGGTTAGAAAAAATGAACCCGAATCGGGTTTTTTTTTTTTAAAAATGAACCCGAATCGGGTTTTTTTTTTTTTTAAAATTAACCCGAATCGGGTTTTTTTTTTNTGAACCCGAATCGGGTTTTTTTTTTTTTTAAAATGAACCCGAATCGGGTTTTTTTTTTGAAAAATGAACCCGGTGTAACCCGAGGCTTGGGTTTCCCTCGGGTTCGGATCGGGTTTCGGGTTGGGTCATAGGTTGGGTCACGGATCGGGTCTCGGGTTAATCTGGGTTAAGATTGGGTTTCGGGTTGGGTCATGGGTCGGATCTCGGGGCGGGTGGGTCAGGTCTCGAGTCGGGCCTCAATGGTTTGTGGTACTGCACATTATAGAAAAACTATCAGAGCAAGGAATTTAACCTCTTCCACTTACTTCTATTGAAGCCTCAATAATTTGTAATTAAAATTCTTAACGATCTTCAACTCTTGCTAAAGAAATAACAAATATCGGATGAAAGTTTGAACAAGAAGACCGTAAAATGAAGCAAAGAAGGCTCATTTTTAATTCCTAATTTAGCTGGGGGAAACATGTATCTCTGCATTTTGGTTATAAATTACTAGTTGACTTGCAGTATTCAGATATAATTACTCTCAAAATATTACCTTTCAATTTATTTAC
>JANKKB010001213.1:0-20304 GCA_026225775.1 Bursera palmeri
AAAAAAAAAATTTGATTAAATTTCAAAACACACCCCAAAATTTATCTATTTGCATTTTCGTCCCATAATTGAAAATAATCGATTCGATGGAACAACTAGATTTACATTTCCGTACCATTCGGAAGCTCTCTTTTTCCAACAGAAGCTTGAGAATCCACAAAATGAGAGCCATCGCTATAAAACAACTCTTCCAGCTCCACGTAGTCGCAACCGTCGCTACCGCTACTAATAAAATCATCTTCTTGTTGTTGACTCAGCCAGTATTCACGGAACCGCGGCGAAGTTTTCACGAGTTCCCACCATTCCGGCGAGAAATCCTCCACGTCGTCAAACGCAGCCTCCGGAATGAAAATCGGTGCATTTGGATTCAATCTTGACCGTCCATCAGCCACCATTGACATCGCCATAGTGCTCTTGTCCATTTCAGTAGTGAGTGAGTGAAGTGGACCTCGCACTGGCAGCTACCGACAGGCTTAATAAACGGATAACGTCTGGTGTACTTGGACGATAACGAGAGAAAGGTGGTAATCAGACGGTTAGGATTAGCTCGGGTGAAGATATTTTTTTTGTAAATATTAGAAAGTCAATCCAAGATCATGTTTTTGTACAGATAAGTCGGTGGAAAAGCGCAGAGTTGGGCCCATTGTGTGGCGCCACGGAAGGTAAGAAAACTCCGGGGAGGATTCTGGGCCTAGGCCCAAAATCAATGTTAAGGCCACTAAAGATTAGAAAAGTTGTAGAAGAAGGATGGGCCTAGCACGGCGGGCTAAGGCCCAAATCTTGGAATGTTAACGGGTCGGTTACAACTTACAATTTCAATTTTCAAACCCAGAAAAACATCTGGCGCGGTTTTGCTCACGTTGAACTCGTTGAGTCTCACTCAACCCAGCCCTAGATCAAAATCCCTGTTGGCTGTTGCCCAGAAAGTTTGTTTGAACAGAAAATGGAGAATCAGAACAAGAGACGTGCTGTGTGTCCAGAAAACGAAGATTTGGCAGCGTACGTGTTGCAGAAGCGGCAAGAAATGGCGGAGGAGCCAAAAGGGTTGTCGGAGAATTTGGACTTTATTCTGTCTAAGGCGTATAAC
Source organism: Bursera palmeri (assembly GCA_026225775.1). Taxonomy (NCBI): domain Eukaryota; kingdom Viridiplantae; phylum Streptophyta; class Magnoliopsida; order Sapindales; family Burseraceae; genus Bursera; species Bursera palmeri. Next base: position 1,088 of record JANKKB010001213.1, read on the forward strand.
AATGTGTGCAATTCAAAAAATCCCATCAGGACTCTCAAAGACTTGTCTCAAATCAAGTATGAGTTTTTTTATTTTTTATTTTTTTTATTTAAGTTCTCCTTGAAGTGATTTGGTATTGAATCTGTGGTGTAGGGGGGTGGGAAAGTGGATGCTAAGGCTAATGAAAGGGTTCTTTGAGGCCTGTTCAAATAGTTCTGAACCGGAAGACTTGACCGAAAATGGTACACTATATATATATATATATACTTATGGAGAACTTATTGGTGTTCTTATTTTATTATCGTTTCGATCATTTAGGTAAGAAAAGTAAGGCAACAAAAGCTAAAGGAAGCAAACGTTATATGCCGCAAAAGAATTCTGTGGCATATGCATTGCTGATTACCTTGTACAGGTGAACTGCATGAGTTTATTTATTTATTTTTACTTGGTACACACTTTTTGCTGAAGTGTAACGTACTTTGAACTGAATTAATTTTGTTATTAGGGGTACTGCAAATGGGAATGAATTTATGCGTAAACAGGAGCTTATTGATGAAGCTGAAGCAAGTGGTCTTTCGCGGGCGCCAATTATGTTTGTTAATTCATTTGATTTTTTAGTTTGTTTCTCTGCAATTGAAGATGTATATGGAGGCATTTGATGGTTTTAAGACTGTGTTTATATGTACTTAGGCCAGAAAAGGGAAAAGGGAAACCTGGGAAATTTGGAAGTTCTCCAAGGGACTGGTACAGCGGATGGAGCTGCATGAAGACCTTGATAACCAAAGGATTGGTTGTGAAGTCAAGTAGCCCTGCAAAGTAAGGCTTCTGTTTGTTTTAACTTTCACTGTGTCAATTTTATTAGAGATTGGTAGGTTCAATTTTAGTTGATGCCTTGAGTATGAAATGATGTGCCTCTGTTTTTCTTCAGGTACATGCTGACCCAGGAAGGGCGTGAAGCAGCGCGTGATTGTCTCACGAGATCTGGTCTGACAAACTCCACAGATGTCTTGGCTGATGATCAGGATCCTGAGCTTGATACATGCAAGGCAATAGATCTGGAGAGGCAGAAGAAACCAATTGATGTTCCACTTGAATCTCTTGAGAGGGTTTGATTTCAGCTTGCTCTTACTACTAATCTATAATTCTGCCAAGCTATTTATTTGCAGTCCGAGCACCAATCCTTATGTCTTTGTTTTTTTAATATGAAAACCTTTCTCTCCTTAAATTGCTGTGTTCTGGATTTTCTCTTTATCTAAGAGTCATTATTTATTCAGCATCCGATGAAAAATTTTATAATTCATGGTGCCTAGATTTCATTTCTATTTGATCTTGGTCTATTTATTTTTTCAGATGATCCCCTCCCTCATCTCCCTCCTTTTTCTGGTAAAGCTTTTGTTTGATTTATTTTTCTTTCCTTTTAGTTTACGCGCATCGGATATTCCAAGGAACAAGTCCTTCGTGCTTTTAATGAAGTTTCAGAAACTACCCCACACAAGGAGATGTCATCACTCTGGCCTGCAGTTTTATGTCGACTTCGAGAAGATCAAGTCTATAGTTTGTATTCGGAGTCTAATAATTTAAGAGAGGATTGTCATGATGTATCAACAACTTGTGCATTTACAAGTGGTAATGGGCTTAATTTGTTGAAGGTTAATGAATTTCCATTCAAGTTGATCATTTTCTCTTTTTAGAAAACCTGAACGCTTTCATTTAAATTGGGTCTTTGTAAATGCTCAGGTCAAGTGGATCTTGCTGGTAGTCTGAGTAATCAGAAAGATCCTATTTGTGATGATGGAAATGTGCCAAATTTTTCTGCTGGTTCTGCAGCAAACTTTGCCTTGAGAGCTTGCTCCTCTTTGGTATGTGTGCATTTAGGTATTTGAATAGGTCCTATGTTGTGCATTTTGGACATTTTGTATCTATGTCTCCATGAGACATTTACAGTGGTTTTTAAGTATTGTGACTGGACAGATGTCATTATACTTAGATTGTGATTCTCTTCCATGAGCAGTGTTTGTATGTATTAAATATTTCCTTTTGAAATATTTTGAAGTGTATTCTTTCTTTTTGAAATGCTTATGTAATTCTCGAAATTGTCCAAACTTTTTGAACCCCATGTTAGTTGGAATTGATGTTTGTTGCGCTAAGTTGAGTCCAGAAATAATCTGATCATTTGTTTCTCTACAGCTCTGTAAATTGTTTATCATATTGCTGATTATCAAACTGAATTTGTTAGGATTATTCTGCACAAAAGTCAAAGTCAGATGGTTTGCAAATGAATATGAATGTTTTAAGCATGCCACCTCTGAGCTTTGGGGAGAGATTTGAAGATGCATATGAAGTAATCTTAATATTAGATGATCGAGAGCAATTTGCCACTCAAGGGTTAGTAACTTCTGATTTTTACTTCATCAATTCTTCCAACTCAACTTTTGTAGATGCCAGTTGAAGACATCTGCTGTGATGTGGAATCTGATTCTTGCATTGCAAGAATATGTTTCCTTTTTATTACTTGCGCTTTTGTTTTTTGTGATTGTCTTTCTGTGGACTGAACTAAGATATGTATAATTGTCTTTCAGTGGACTGAACTAAGATATGTATTGATTAATTATAAATAGATTGTAAATAATAAAATTTTAAAATCCTTTCTTAATTTTATTTCAAAGCTATTTCTATTTAAGTTATTCTCAGAAAATAAATTGAGGGAGTATAAGTAGTTAAAACTGATTGGCAAAGTTGATGAGGGAGACGATATCAGGCTTCTTCTGCCATATTTAGGCTAGCTCTCATACTTAACCTGCACTAACTACTAAGATAGGGAAACAGTATCTTGCTGTTAGGTTGATAATATGGTTATGATTTTCGTGCTGAAATTCCTTTTATATATTTTTTCTGCATACTTATAAGTAATATGTGCGTTTCTGCTCTATGTGTTTTGGTGTACATTCTTCTGGACGTCATATATGGTGTTGAACTTTTATTCTTAGTTTATCTTCTTGCTGGTGTTTTCGATGAATCATGATTCTGATTAATATCCATATTTTTTGGTTTATAGGTCACGTTCCAGGAGAATTATTGAAAATATCTGCTCTCAATTCAAGATCCGGATAGAGGTGAGCTCTTATGAGTCTTCTGTGCATTGTTTAACCTGAGCTTTTACTCCATAATGGATTGCCTAGATTTTGAATGTTCTACACATCGTCAGGGTATCCACTTGATATAATCATGCTACTTTACATGGTGACTATTCAACAGGTTAGGCGGTTGCCAGTTGGAGATGGAATGTGGATTGCTCGCCATAAACAACTTGGCAGTGAATATGTTCTAGATTTTATTGTTGAGAGGAAGAAAGTTGATGATTTGCGGTCGTCAATCAGGGATAATCGCTATAGGGATCAGAAACTGAGGCTTCTGGTACTGATTTTTATTCATATAACTCAATCATTTGTTCCGTTATGAGTGACATGGTAGCTCATCTATAACTTGTGGATTTGGTTTATAATGTGTCATGGTGTTTTTTGTGTATTAAATTGCTTGTTGATAGAGATGTGGTCTTAAGAAGCTGATATATCTCGTGGAAGGTGACCCGAATTCTTCTGAAGCTGCTGAAAGCATCAAGACAGCGTAAGCATATCTCCGTTAACATTTCGCAATTCAATTAGTATTTGACAGATTATTCTTATCTTTTTTGTTTAACAAGAAAGCATTTTCTGTTTTGGACGGTTACGTTTTACTACATGTATGTGTTATCCTTTTTATTATCATTTCTTTTTTCTTTTTTTTTAATATGATATTATTCAGTATATAGTTTGTAGCTTTTCTTAGCCTCATTTTGTCTCTGACTTGAGTAAGTTGAAATATTGCATTATATGTGCAATTAAATTTTATTGCATAAATAAATATATATATATATATTTTATATCTTCTCCATACAATTAAAACAACTTTAACCGTCTCAAGTCATAACATATGCAGTTGTTTTACAACAGAAATCCTGGAGGGATTTGATGTGCAGAGAACTAGTGGTTTAGCTGATACACTGAGGAAGTATGGTTATCTTACACAAGCAATTACTCAATTTTATAAACTAGAGCTTACTCAGGACCAGCTTAAATACAGTGGGATGTGTCCTCCTTTCAATGAATTCATCAAAAGGTGCCAATACCTTGATAAAATGACAGTCAGTGATGTATTTGCTATGCAGCTTATGCAGGTAAAGACTATTCTTGTAAGAAGGATAGACTTAACCCTTTATTAATGCAGTGTTAAAAGTCATTCAGTTGAATTAAGTGTTAATGGAGACTTTATTATGAATTGAATACTCAGGCTTAAAATCTGTCACCATATTTCTATGACAACCACTCAACTATAGTTGTTCATTTGTAGAAGCTACACCCGAGGAAAATTTAGTTCACTTGTATCCCTAGAGTACTTTTAGGGATAATTAGCCTTGTGTTTTAATATACCTGTTTCTTAAATGTGCTCTTTTCTTTTTTCGATTGGGCTTATCTATGTATTACAGTAATTGTACAAGATTCAAATTTATTGGTGATGTGTGGATTTACACACACGAATGCCGATCTGGGTTCGCAGATACACAGCCCAGAATAATGATATATGTGATACTCTTCTGACAATTTGTACATATTTTGTTTGTTAACTTTTGAAATTAATGAGTGCAGGTCCCACAAGTAACAGAGGAGGTGGCCTTAGCTGTTCTGGATTTGTACCCAACCCTGCTATCTCTTGCCCATGCTTATTCACTTCTTGTGAGTCCTTATTTCCTTGGCTGAAACTATGCATGAGCAAATCTATGAATTATCTTTTAGTTTGTCCCTTAAGAGGATCTGGAGGTAACACCAGTGCTTGAAATCCAAACCATTCACAAACTGTTAGCTATGGTTTTTGGTAAATTTGTTATATTCAGTCAAGTTTATTTTGGTAAGCATCCTGGATGAGGAACAATCCTGGTGCCTTTCAATTAGTTCGTGGAGAAGTTCTTCCATTGTTCTTAGTACAAAATTGTGGCTCTATGTTTAGATAACTTCGTAGTTTTCACTTTCCAAAAAACCGGATGATGGGCATTTTTCTCTTCCGCTATTGGAGCATGCTCTGCACTCTTGGGCCTGGAATCTCTTGACATAATGATTCTCTTTGTTTTGTTGATCAATTTTAGTTGTGATATCATTTGTTTTCTTTCCGTTGCCCAAGGATGGGGTACCACTGAACAGAAACATTTTATATTTTTCATCGTACATAATAATTTTTCTTTCTATTTACTCACTTTGGTTTACTATTTGCATCTGAAAAGGAAGGTGATATTTGTGCACAAGAGGAGATGCTTAGGCAGCAGAGCAACAATATGGTCACAGCAGTTGCTAGCAGGAATATTTTCCTGTTGGTTTGGGGCAACTGACTATTGTGGATCTCCTATGGCCAAAACATTGGGTTGTGGGTTCCAAAGCTTTGTTTTGGTGAAAGCAAAAGAAACCTGCATAATTGTTATGGTTGTTTTAAGGAGTAGGACGGATAGATTGTATATTCGCACTTGTAGAGCATTTGACACTGAGCAGCATTTGTACGTAATTTTAACAAATAAGTTGTAAGCTGGCAGGCAATGAAATTGTGGACCCTAGATAGAAGAATGTACGAAACCTATCCTAGAGTCCTTCAATAAAGTAATATACCAAAATTTGACCATTTGTCAGTAAAGCTAGAAAAAGACCAGACCGAGAGCGAAAAAAGGCTATGTTTCATGAAATTCGCGGAAGCTATGTTTTTATGTAAATGAAAGTGTAGTAGTTCAGTTGTGAAATTAGTGTAAACTATTTATGATTAAGTACAGCCAATTGACTCAATGCTCATGTGTCTTTAACAGTTACATCGAATGATATGAGTGAAAGGCGTAATGTCACCAAAAAACTTTGCTTGGACATAGACAGTCGATGGTAGTTTGTGCATTGGAAACGGCTGGTGATACTCTAATAAAAGCAGTCTTCTGTATGTTTAGTACTTGTGTTCATAATTTTTGTTGAAGTGTTTTTTAAAACTGCAGAGAGTAACAAAGAAGGAAGGGAGGTGGAAGCTTATGTTGCATGCATGGGCTAAAAAAAAATGGTCATACTAATATTATTTTCAAATCAAGCTCTTTAGAATTTATTCAATAGAAAGAAGTAAACATTGTAAGAAAGATTCCCAATTATCTATCTATGGAGTAGCCGTAGAATCCCTCTTTGTTTTACTAGCGATGCGTATATTCATCTATCTATTTTGCCGTTTAACAATTTGGAAACTGTCCTCAACTTTCCTTGTATCTGCATTTACAAACTGCAACAAGGAAAGAAAATGAGCAAAGGGGAAGCCATGCATGCGGGTGCACCCAGAGATTTCCAGAACAGAACAGGTAGAAAAACAATACAGGGGAAGTAATGTGTACGAACCTCCAATTTCATCTCTTCCTTTGTTGCATATGCTCTTAGGTAGCCAAATTGCGATAACCTAGACAAACTCCATTCGGCCTGTCCATGGATAATAGGTCACTTGAAAGCAAAAAAAAAAAAAAGAAAAGAAAAGAAAAATCATCTACGGGAAGAGATTTACTTACAGGAGTTGCGAATTTGTCCAATGTGAAACCAGCCATGCCAATGATTGCATGCACTGGTGCACTGTAATTGCTGTGATCATATGTGTCTGTCCCGTTTTCATCTTTTGTAGGCTTGGCCATGCATTTATTTCGATAAACTGAACAGGTTCGTTCATAATTATGAACATGGCCGAAGAGAGCCAGATCAACCTGGTTGATTTTACAAGCATTAATTCCTTCGCAAGTCATCATAAGCTAGCAATCAAAATGACCCAACTTGAGATATAGCCAAGACATATAAACGCTTACCTTGTTTCTTAGAAGTAATGGTTCCACATCATTCAAGAATTTATTGTCCACACTAAAGAGTCCACCTGAGGAAGTATACATGGGTCTGTGTCTGCATTTTACAAATGTTTCACTTAGCAACAGTTTCAGCCAATCTGGTTATGTTTTGACCGTTTCAGGACAAAATCTTGTTACAAAGTCCAGAAGTTTGTGCAGCATTTTGCCTTTCAGTTGTTATATAAAAAGAGGCAGAGTCTACAACATAGTAGATGCATATACATCCGCCTACGTGGAATAGGTCACATATTCTTTGGTTGGACGGATCCATGTACGTCTGTTGTATCGTACACTCTCTTGTAAAACGATTACATTCTCAGTCAAATTAACATTCTAAGATGTATGCAAAAAGCACTTTTAACTTACCCTGCAAGAATTAACCAAGGGGTTTTCGATCGATCAACCGAAGCCATATCCCTTTTCATCCATCTATACTGAAAGAATTATATGGTATGGTAGTTCCGTTAATCAGTAAAAGAATCAATATGGGGTTAGATGAGATGACTCTTGTTTATATTAAAGATAATATAGGAAATTAACATGTTCCATTACCTGCTCTGAATTTACTGACCAATTATGCTCAGTTGATATCACTGTGAAATGAACAGTTGCTTGTTCTATGGAATACCAAGGCTTATCTTTTGCTGGAGTTGGCATTGGAAAATAGGCCTCATAAGGAACTCCACATTCTCCACCAGAGTCAGGAGTTATGTACACTGACCCTGAGTCTATGTAATCCCTGGAAAAGATGAAGAGAAAAGGTAATAACTATAAACATCTCAAAGTATATTTGAACAAGTTTGTCACGACTAAAGCACAGCTAATCTGACCTCTCATGGTTGCCAATTGCAGTCATGTAAGAGACTCGGGAAGCCACTGGGCTTATAAGGTGGAGGAAGTAGTCCCATTCAACTAAGAAGCCTGTTGCATAGCTAATGTCTCCAATGTGGAAAATGGAGTCTACATTTCCATTATCTACTTCATCAGCCATGGCTTTTAGCACTGAGAGAGATCCTGGCTATATATTTGAGTCAGCAAACATATAAAACCAGATTAATTCATGTGAAACTTAACTAGATTTTTAAGAAGTTGATACAAGATTTGAGATGAAAAAGAAGAAATATGAGCCAATATCCCAGAAAATGAGTATCTGCAATATTCCTTCTTTGCAATACAGATCCAATTGATATGGAACTGCATCAAGTCTTCAGAGACCTGATTTTTTACAAGTACTTGTTCCAACATACCTGTGTGTAGTGTTCAACTGAAGCATCAAGAGGAGCCTTTCCCATATCTCCATATGCAAGAAACTTGAGTTCATCTGATCCTGCAGCGGGTGGAGTCCGGAAGTGGATTTGATCACTCCACCCAGCGCATTCACTACATTATCAACAAAAAGATCAATTTTCATACATGCTTCTGTGTGCTCTAAATAAATTTATGTAGGTTTAGTACACTCCTTAGTCACATACCGCTTATGAATCTAATTATATATTTATATAAATTTCACTAGATTGCGTGTTTCCAGGAACACCAAATGGTTTTTCCTTAAAATTTGGCTTGAGCAACTAGTTGATTGATGCTATATATGTACCTTCCATATTTGTATGAGAAGTTGCTTGAAGGCTGAAGTCCTGTCATCACGGCTGAGTGAATGTATCCAGGGTCATGCCACCCAAAATCCTTGGCTGGACTTGGTAAAACTGAACCTATATATATCAATTTGACAACAGCCATATTAGTTTTTGACAATTGCACAATTTCATTCAATGATAACCACCCTTATTTATAATAATATTACATATATCTAGGTGAAGGAAACTCACTGCACATATGATCTTGTGTAAATGTAGAAACATTTGATGTCTGCAGCTTTCCATCTCCATAATGTACTTGTTGAGGTTCCTTATCCCCACTAACCCAAGTCAATCTCATCTGCAGCCACCACATCAATATGTTCAAAACCAGTACTAATGCTGCTCCAGTTAGCTAGGAACAAAATTTTGGTTGTTGCTTACAGATGTTCCAGTTGAATCAGTGCTGGAGAGGTGTCCATACAATGGCTTCTTAGGATTTGCGAACTTCACAGGTGCACTTCTGTTCATAATGCATGGACTATCGAACCCACCAGAAAACAACACAAATCCAATGTCTGTTCTGATGTTAATAACATGAAATGTTATTGCACCACCGCAAGTAGTGTTTGCGCATTTCCCATATTTGCTATATTTCTTGCATTCCTTCTTCCTGCAACTTAGATAGCCCGCATCATTCCTCAGTAACTGCGCCTGCAAATGCAATAAAATTTAATTATTACAATCTTTTCTTGTCTTCTTAATTTCATCGATGGCTTGGAATTCATTTGTTTGTTTTTTATTGATGTATCCATATGAAAAAGTTCTGAAAACAATCAAAATTGCATCATTGTTACTATTTTATTTTTTTAATAATATTTTTGGTAGTAATATATAATTTTCAAAATATTAGTTTTGAAAATTTTTAACGTAACTTTATTTTAAAGTACTGTTCAAAAGTAATCCGTTTTAAAAAGTTTTATGTCATAGTCTTCAGCTTGACAATTCTACAACTCTATAATTGTAGAAAAATCGTAGAACTGTTGAGTTGTAGCTGTGCTGAACGATTTAACAAAAAGGGGTATTAATTTTTAAAATTCTTTAGGAGGTTCAAAGTAAACATTTAGAAGTGTAGCTGTGATGAACTATTTAATAGAAAGTAATGAAGTTAAAAAAATTTAAAACACACTTAATACGAGAGCTCTTCTTTAAAGTTTCTAAATAAAGAATTAATAGGTTGACCCCCATCTAGTTTCTATGCTTATAGGTTTGGAGGGAGTTTGGACTTGAAAGTGACCTCACCTGAGTCTAAAATTAAAAGCGAAACAAGAGAGATGATGCGTAAAGGCACTGACAAGCAGATGCACTTTTATCTAAAAAATGTGCAATAAATGAAGTGCTTATTGGTTACTTTACTAGTATAGTACTGCTTCATTTTACATGTGTCGTATGTATACCTTATTTACACGCCAACCAAAAACAACAAAAACACAAACAACCCAATGCCCATCATCATCTTCTGTAATATGAACTTGGACATGGTCTCTTTGCGTACAGATTTTGGCTCTTTTAATTCATTAATAGTTAGTTCTAAAGCATACACTTGGCTACCTTCTGTATGCTTTTCTTTTCCTACATTCTTTTCGTTAATAGATTACCTTGCAAAGATGTGAGAACTAACAATCTTGCTCACTGAGGATTTGGCTTTGTTTACATTCCGGTTCCAAAAAATAGAAAAAGGAAAAGTCTAGTCAGATAGAAGAAATTTATGTGAACCAGATTCATACGATCACTTTACTAATTTAATGAATTTATATAATTAAATACAAACATAAATACTTTTTTTTTTTCTGAAAAAAGGGAAGAGAGTACTGCATAGAGATAGACAAATATAGCAACATACATATTCATGAAAATGTTATTATATATATTCTTTTAGTGAACACCATTTTATTAATATATAAAACAGGTGACTCACACTAAAATTGTGCATGTTCGAACTACATATATTATAATATTGTTTGATGAGTTATTCTGTCAAACTGAACAGTGAATTTAACTCTGTAGATGTGGTTTGTTTAACTTGAGGTTAAGATATCAAAGTTTAATTGTATTACCTTCACAGGATAATGGCAGAGGAGAGGCAGTTTGCTAAGATCACCAGTTTGTGCATAGAGGAGAGCATTTAAAGGACAACTTGAAACACTGCAAAAGTATATAATATATAAGAAACCAAATTATTCATATATAAAGTTTGATTTAAGTAAAATATCAACTGGGTATGAATACGATATGCGTTTAACATATATTGAATGTTGATTCTTACTCAGAGTGAGAGGGTGAGATCATGGCAACCCAGTCATTCTCTGAAGGATGCACAATCCCAGAAACAGTTATTTTGACAAATTCTTCATCAGAGAGATTGGAACCTGAGCTAACATTGATATGGAGAAATGGGTTGTGTTCATGACACTCAGATAAAGCCCTTCTATTCACCACTCTAAAATCTGATATTGCCGTGTAGTTGCGGTGTTCACTAGTAGAATTGATGACAAGAGGGTGCAGCAATGAAGAACAAGAAAAACCAAAGAAGAAAATTAACAAAAGGAAGGAAAACTTTGATACCCCATGAGTGTTGGAATTGGAATTTGAGAGCAGCATATTGAAGAAGAAACGAAGCAAATTTTTTTATAGTTCTCAGACAAGACAACAAGGTTATGGTTTGAGCATTCCTAGGTTTTCATTGAACATTTTCTGCCTTTGTTTATGCTATGTGATGATACTTGTAAGGAATGAAAGTATAAGAAAATTTATTGGCATTAAAGATCGCAGTTGATGGATGGCAAGATTTGAAGACCACGTTGTTTTGGTAATTCTAACATTTATGGGCATATCTAGAAGCCTATTAGTTACGTGCGGATTTTTGGTTCCTTTGACGTAACATTTTAGGTTGCATTTCAGCTGAAGGGAGAGATTGATAACTGAGTACATTATGTCGCTTTTGTACCTTTTTTTTTTTTTTTTTTTTTTTTTTTTCCTGGATTATCCAAAGAAAAATTTTGCAAGTAAAAGATTGCAACTTTACCGACCATCAATAATATCATCATCATCATCTCACTTTAGTTTGTTCATTTCATGATACAGTTTAACAACTGTACAAGGGAGATTGATCCTTTGCTGATTATGTGTGAGCAGAGTATATATTACAGTGATTCACTTTTGACTCTTTGATAGATTGATCCTCTGCTGATTATGAGCGAGCAGAGTATATATCACAGGGAGATTAGCTTTTGACTCTTTCATTCATCTCTATCGCTTTTGTGTTTTGGTGATGCGGAAACTGTCTTCAACCACACTTGTTTCTGCATTCACTAACTGCAAAAATGAAGAAATTGATCATTAGCAGAAATGAAGGAATTGATTATAAGCCTGATAAAAGAAAACTAACATGATTGAGTAGTAATTGATCAATGTTGTACGAAATTAATAAAGTTGTTGTGGACATCAACCTCTAATTTCATTTCTTCCTTTGTTGCATGCCCTCTTAAATACCCAAACTTGGAAATTCTTGACAAACTCCAGCTCTCAGCCTGTTAATGGAAGATAAAAATGCAAGAGATGAGTTTATTTGATGAAGGTCAATTTTGTTTTTAATATATGAATGGGATTTCTACACTTACACTGGAGAACTTGTCCAAACTGAAGCCAGCCATCCCAACGACTGCCTGCACTGGTGCACTGTAGTTGCTGTGATCATATGTGTCTATCCCATCTCCATCTTTTGTAGGCATTGCCAAGCATTCACTTTTATAAATTGAGCAGGTTCTCTCATAATTGTGAACATGGCCAAACAGAACCAGATCAACCTAGTTCACGCAATCATATTCGCATTTCAACGTTGGTCTTCACATTTTCGGAAAGCAACAAACAGAGCTTAGTCAAGCCAGAGTTGCTCACCTTGTTATCCAGTAGTAATGGCTCTACAGTATCAAGAAAGTCCTTGTCAACTCCAGATCCTGAGGAACTATACATTGGCCTGTGCCTGAATTTTGCAATTAGTAAAGAATTTCAAGCAAATGAAGTAACCAATCTGCGATGAAACTGTCTAATTGCCAAAAATAGACCTTAATCAACTTACCCTGTGAAAATTAGCCAAGGAGTTTTTGATCGATCAACGGATGCCATATCACTTTTCATCCATTCATACTGTTATAATTGGCATTATTGTTCCATAACCAGTGTTAGAATCAAAATGATTTCAGATTATAGAAAAAGTTTTATCGTACTTATTGAAAATTACCTGTTCAGAATTTTCTGACCAATCATGTTCAGTTGACATCACTGTGAAGTGAACACTTGCTTGTTCTATGGAATACCATGGTTTGTCCTTGGCTGAGATTGGCATTGGAAAATAGGTTTCATAAGGAACTCCACATTCTCCACCAGAGTCAGTAGTTATGTACACTGACCCTGTGCCTGTGTAATCCCTGAATAAGAAAGAACAGAATCATCGCAAAAGTTCTGCTCATTTTTCGCTTGATGTTGGAAATTAGTTCAGAAATTTGAGGCAATTTGGAGCTGGCAATTAATTCAGAGAATTACCTCTCATGGTTTCCAATTGCAGTCATGTAAGAAACCCGAGAAGCCAAGGGGCTTATCAGGTGAAGGAAGAAATCCCATTCAACCAAGAAGCCTGTTGCATAGCTTATATCACCAATGTGGAAGATAGAATCCACACTGCCTTCATCTACTTCACTGTTCATGGCTTTGATCACTGGGAGCGATCCTGGCTGTACTTGTCATATAATTTAAATCTCATCAGCCACGATTGCCTCAATTTATGAGGCATGAAATTATTACATTTCTACGTTTTCTACTTAAACGTAAGGTTAATTATATTAACTGAAACTGGACATAGAAAATACAGGATCACGGCAAGTACATAACCCAAAAATGACCTACACCTTGGTTCCATTTTCCTTAATGTGATATGCCGAATTTGTTTTGAAGAAATAAATGAAGGGAACTGGGAAGTTTTCATCATATATCATCTCCAAGTTCGTATTTAGCAGAACCAAATATGTGTACCTGAATGTAGTGTTCCACAGAAGCATCAAGAGGAGCCTTTCCCATGTCACCAAATGCAAGAAATTTGAGTTCATCCGATCCTCCAGCAGGGGGAGTTTGGAACTGGATTTCATCACTCCAACCAACTGAATCACTGAATATAAATCGTGAAATCTCATTTTGTTATCCCTTGAAAACTTCGGATAAATGTCTCTCTTGACATTCTATTCAACAGGGACTGCACTACTTGCAAACTAACAGTTTTCAACAGATCATATGCATAGATGAACAAGGCAAGGTCATATGCATAGATGAACAAGGCATCTTCAACCACTATATATGTTAAATTGCCTAATGGCTAATAGTGACAGTTCCCAATTAATGGATTAGTATTCTAACATAGTTTAACTTCTGTGATGCATTTATTTAAACATCCATAGAGTTAGGTATTAACCATGAAATGCCTTACCTTCCATATTTGTAGGAGTAGGTTTTTGAAGGCTGAAGTCCTGCCATCACTGCAGAATGAATGTAACCTGGGTCATGCCAGCCAAAGTCCTTGGCTGGGCTTACTAGTTCAGGACCTATCGATTCCAGCAGTCACCGTTCTAATAGTAATTAGTAAGAGATCATTGAGCATTATAAGAAAAACGAAGATAAGGTTACTGATAATTGCTTGATAAAACAACTACATATAAGTTACCAAGTTCAAGGACACCAGGAACAGTATATAGGATCTCAATTGACCAAAACCTGAACATGAACATTATTTGTCCGAGGCCTTCAGCCAAGTTTTGAACTTTTTTCTGTGACATATTCCTCCTTAGAATCTTGTTAATTCGGTATTAACGCAGACTTGTTATTCGAGATAGGTTGGTGTGATACTCTTGCAACGATATGAGGTCCGTTATCTAAGATGGGTTGGTGCGATATATACTTATAGGATATGAGGTCCGAAAAGGGAGATTTTGTCATATCCCACATTATTAGTGACTAGTTTATAAAATTTGAGTTTCTTGAACTAAATAGAAGCATTTTGAGTAAAGGAAGGTTATGTAAAGCCTAAAAGCAAATTTGTAGAAGTAAAAGACCTACATTAAATACTAACCGGATGATATCTACTTGGTTTGAGCTCAAACTGTTACTTTTTGTATCCCGACAAATATTATATTGATAACTATAGGATTTTTACAGTACTAAAATTTTGTGGGAGTTAAGGAGTTAAGGATTAGAATATATATGGAACTTACCACACATGTCATTTTGCGAAAATGTAGAAACTTCGGATGTCTCTGATTTTCCATCTCCATATTGGACTTGTTGAGGTTCCTTATCGCCACTGACCCATGTTAATCTCATCTGCAGCATCAATTTTCCAGATATAATCAATTTATCAAATTATCTTATAACTCACCTTTATTAACAGGTCTTTGATGTTCAAGAAACATTTGGAGACACATCAACGTTGAGCATAGACAAACTTTTAATACTGATAATTAATACTTTTGCTTAATTACCGATGTTCCAGTCGAGTCTATGCTTGATATATGACCATATAAAGGCTTGTTTGCATTGGCAAAGTTGACAGGGTTTGATCGAGCCAAAATGCAAGGTGTGTCAAATCCACCAGCAAAGAACACGAATTCAATGTCTGTTCTGATGTTAATAACGTGAAATTTTATTGAACCACCGCAAGTAGTCACAACGCATTTTCCATTGCTATATTTCTTGCATTCCTGCTTCTTGCAACTTAGGTAGTCTGGATCTTTGCTCATGTACTGAGCCTGCAATTTCGAAAGCTCAAATTGTTGAGATAGCCTTATTGTCAATTTACAAATGATAGTGGAAGCGTATTTGAACAATAAATTTACTAAATTAAGAACAAAATTTAAATCACGTTTGGTTTGACATAATCAAATTGAAATATAACTTTTTCTTGTAAACATAATCAAATTGAAATATAACTTTTTCTTCTACAAAATTCTGCAAAATTAAAAGTCTTTAATGAGAAACTTATATTGTTAATATGGATCAAAATCAAAAGTACTTTTTCTTAGTTTTGCCATTTACTTCTTAAATTTTAAGGGATAGTATTGATGTAATAGATCAACGGATGACGTATCGAACAAATAAAATTTTCACTTAAATTTCAATGGAGCTTAAAGTAAATTCTATTTTACAAAACTGGATTTATGCACCTTGGTACAGCTCAAAGGTATGTGGAGGACGTGCATAAAATAGAAACTAAAGAATTGCATTTTAACGTTACTATATATATATCATCAATAACATATATAGTCATCATTCAAACAATCGAATTTTCAAAAGCACTTTTATTTATTTCTTATACTCAAATCATCAAATGTAAATAAATCGACACAATAGTAGTCATATTCCACAGTAAACCATATATTTGGGTTGACTTCATTACCAATTTTTATCCGATAAAAGTTGCCATGCATTGAGGTAGTTCTCATGAATCTTCCCGTTTGATAAGGCTCAACTTTTTATGTTGAGTCTTTTTCTCATCAGAATCGCTAGCTATATTACCCTTTTACTTGACTTTAGTTACACTTAAATATTGATCACCCATGTGGCCAGCTAGCTAAAATATTAGGTTAATTTACCTTCACAGGATAGTGGCAGAGAAGAGGAAGGTCACTTAAATCACCCGTTTGCCAATAGAAGGACTCGCTAGCAGGACAACTTGACACACTGTAAGTAATGGTGAAAAGTAGAGTTTAGTTAGAGAAAATCAAATGTCACTTAGCTTGCAAAGGGGATACGTACAAATATTCGATATGATAATGCATGCTTACTCAGAATTGGAAGGTGAGATCATAGCAACCCAATCACTTTCAGCGGGAAGCAAGACTCCACTAATGGTTACCGTGACAAATTCTTCATCGGAGAGGTCAGAACTTGTGCTAACATTGACTTGGAGGTAAGGGTTTGCATCGGGACATTCGAACAAAGTTCTTCTATTCAGTACCCGAAATGCAGATATGGCTGTGTAGTTATTGTGTTCCACCATTGAGTTGGCAACCAAAGGATGCAACAAATATGAACTAGTACAAAAGCAAGGAAACAACGTGATGATCAACAAGGCACAGAAGAACTTGATCATAACCCTAAAACGAGTAGTACCGGACGAGGGTTCCATCTTCGAAGAAAAGAAAGGCTAGCTTTTCCAAGGCAGAAAATTGACAAGATGATTAGTCTCTGTGTGTGAGAGATTAAGTTGACTAATTATGAATGATTAATATATATTACTTAAGAAGATGGCAAGAACTATTTTAGAATATTCAGTATATAATATATATATACATTTATTTATTTACAAAGCAACATATATAGAGAAGAGATGCACGTCTTGGCGAATATTACAGAGGAACACTTCGGTTAGTTTAATGATCGATGTAACATTGTGGACCGTGTTTGATACTAAGGAGAGGTTGATGATAACTGTCTGTTCTGTCTCCAGCTTTCCTTTGACGTCATCTAGTTACTTAATCATTGGTTAATTCTCTGAGATTTTAGCTTCTAATGATGAGTATATGTGCCGTTGTGGCCCTGTCAAACTCTTGCATTAATTTGTGTTTCCAAACGTTGTTACTTATTAGCAGAAGCTAGCACTTCTGTTGTCCGACATTGTCCGTATTTCAAACTCAAAAAATACTACAATAGTCCTGAACCGAAGCACTATTAATAGTTAGTGGTTGGAAAGTGGTTTTTGATTTATTCATGAAAAGAAGCACTTTTGGTCTCCAGTGCCGTGTTTCTACCTCCATAAACACATGCCATATGAATGAATGAGATTGAACGTACATAGCCATTGCTTTGATCTGCCGTTCCCATCAGGCAAATCCATTAAGATGGAGCCAGAAGACAATATTATCAAACTATTTTTCTTCTCAACTATATCCATTTATACGTTATGTTAGCCGCTAAAAGTTAAAAGTACAGCTTTAACTAGTTAATTGTTGGTACCGTGAAAAGCCAGCTTTTGGTGGTAGTGATGGAAACGCAGGTTTTGTACTTGCGTTCGTTTTGGCTCAATTTTGGCTTCTTTCTGTCACTCTTCCTTGTGAGAAACCAGCCCATATTGGATGTGTCACGTTCTATTTCTAGGCGTTCAAATCAAGAAGCATATTGGATTGTGGCCTATTAATATACAAAGCCCATCTGTAGCGATGGGTAGATTGGGCTCTTCCTGGGCGTTATGTTGTCTAAAGGCAACTGCTCAAAAGCACTACCGTCAGCCCTGAACTGAATATCTGTTCATACATTTGCAAAACTGTTTACCATTTTCTAAGTGACAAAACTCCACACGAAAATATACTCAAGAGTTAATATCAAATTAAATGAACATCTTTTAAGTGATATTTTTACTTTTTGTCTTCTTCATATGATCAAATGACTTAATAACAGTTAAGCTTCTATCTCTCAATATGCCTAATTGAATGTTACACAAACATATGAAGTTGGAGCCTCAAAAGTTTGGGACAATTTTAAAATTAGACAATATCAAACACTACTCTTGTGTTTTAACTTAATTTAAAGCGGAAAGTATGTTTAACAATTTAATCATCTAGACCTCTGAGGTTTACCCAAAATCATCAACAAGTCTTTTCCGTTAATTTCCGTTAACTAACACAGTATTTTAAGAGAGAAAAAGACTATTATACTACTCTTCTGTTACCTTTCTTAAGGGATAATATTAAACACCAATATCATGTTTTAGCCTAATTTTAGACAGAAAGCATATTTGACACTTTAATCAACTAGATCTCTAAGGTTTATCAAAAATCATCAATAAATCATTTCTGTTAATTGACAAAGTAACAGAAGAGAGGAAATACTACTATACCCCTGATTAAGTCTAACTCAAATACAACATTTTAAATACTCTATAAAAAAATGAAAATACCCTTGAAAGATAATAAACATAAAATGGTCTTGAGGTACATATATAAACTTAAAAAATTTGATTTTGTCCTTGATTAAAATTTCAAATTTCAAAGAAAAAATTAAAATCATAGACAACATTGATATTATAAAAATAAAAATCAAATTTGAAATTTCATACACAATAAACTTATCGAAAGTTTTATTTTTATAAAATTTTTATAATCATAAAATTTCAAATTTGATTTTTATTTTTATAATGCAAATGTTATCTATGAGTTTAATTTTTTCTTTCAAATTTGAAATTTTAATCAAGGGCAAAATTAAAATTTTTAAGTTTATATGTGTAACTCAAGACCCTTTTATGTTATTATATTTCAATGGTATTTTCATTTTTTTTTATAGAGTGTTTAAAATCTTGTATTTGAGTTAGACTTAATCAAGGGTATGTTAGTCTTTTTTCATTTCTGTTATTCTATTAGTTAATGAAAAATGTTTATTGATGATTTTGAGTAAATCGTAGGGGTATGGTTGATTAAAGTGTCAAACATACTTTTCATATAAAATTAAGTTAAAACGTCAGGGAAGTGTTTGATATTATTCCTTTTACGTAATTAACCTTTTGTTTGTCCTTAAAAATTATCTTAGTCTATTTACTAAAATAGCCCTGACTGTTACTCCCTTATTTAACTGAAAATATTAATAATTATTTTTAATAAACCTCAAAGGTCTAGTTGATTAAAGTATCAAACATATTTTTC
>JANKKB010001214.1:2678-18201 GCA_026225775.1 Bursera palmeri
GTGATTCCTCATATAGATTAAATGATTTATATTACATCAACAAACAGATAATCCCAGCTTTGCAGCGGGTTTTTGGACTAGTTGGTGCTGACTTAAACAATTGGTTTTTGGAAATGCCCCGTCCAGGGAGGGATGCGTTTGCTAAACGCCTTGTGTTTGCTTCAAATCCACGGCGAAGTAGAATTGATTATTATTATCTGTCCAAGCATTGTGTACTGTGTGGTGAGTTGGTCCAGGCATCAGTCCATCTGTGCAATAATTGCTCCCGAAAGGAAACTACAGCTGCAACTGCTTTAATTGGAAGGACGTCAAAAATAGAGGGAGAGATGCAACACCTGGCTGCTGTAAGTCTTNATGGTCATTTTCATGAATTATGTCAGATTCTTATTAGTAAAATGAGTTGGTGTGTTCTTAGCCATGTTTGCTATATACTAATTGATTATACTAGTAATTTATTTTTTTGTGCGTACTTTGCACTGCATCAGAGAATAATAAACGATTTCTGCTGATTTCTCTTGCAGATATGCAGACATTGTGGAGGCGGAGACNTGGCTTGTGGAAAGCGGAGTGAAGTGCACCTCACTTGCGTGCTCAGTGTTTTACGAGAGGCGGAAAGTTCAGAAAGAACTACAGGGTCTTTCTGCTGTTACTGCAGACAAAGGCTTCTACCCCAAGTGTATGGTTGAGTGGTTTTGAACATAGAAAGAAAGCTGGGGAAAGACACAAAAGAACATGGCAGAAGAGGGAGCCAGCTGGCTGGCCTGCTAGTCTGCTTCCATATACTATATATGCATATTGCTTTGTCGTCCATGTACAGGTGTCTGTGTTGTATAGTTATATTTCGATATTTTATGTTGTAATTTTAAAAATTAGTTATATATTTTATTATTGTAATATGGAATTGTAGTAGGGAAATTGTTGGTTTATCTTCCAAATTCCAATGACGTTGAATTACTTTTTGGTTTGCTTAACCATCCAGGCGGTAATAATACTAGATTCTCCTGTGAACTGTAAATTGTATCAATGTGATCATTGTGATTAATATGATTAAGATATATGCATACATGTATATTGTATTAAGTATTAATTACAAATCTGAAATACGTTTGATGAAAGTTTTGATCAATAAAAAATAGGTTTAAAAGAAAATAATGAAAATAATTGCTTGTGAACTGAATAATGTAAAAAGTTTTATCAGCCTTAGTTGGGCCACTTGTGAGAAAAGGGTTTGGCCCAATTATTAGTAAGTGGTTTCCATTTTCCGAGTCAGCTTCAGGGTTTAAGCTGCTGGTTCTGCGTTTTCAATTTTCATGGAGGGTTTGCTGAAACCTAGCCCTTCTCTTTCTCTCAAAAATGGCGCAATCACTGTTTTCTCTTATACTCCTTAGACGCCTTTCTCCTAAGCCCTTTTTCAGCTCTCTTTACTGCACTACCACCAGAAAATCCTTCTCCACTTCGAACCACCCAACTCCGACCGCCACCTCTTTAGACTCACGAACAAAACCCTCTTCGCTCTCTGCTCGCATGAGCTTCATCTTTGAGCAAATCGATCAAATAGAGAAACAGAAACAAGAGAGCGACCAAACCCTCCAAAGAATACGCGCTTGGCGCCAATCAAAACAAGAACAACAAAACGGAGAACATGTACGCACTCAAAGAGTATTGGACCCGGAAACTTTTTCTACAGCCCAGGAAAACCCAGAAGTTGTTTCTAGTGTAGAAGAAAACCCAGAAAGGATTGGCTCTGTAAAGCAAGAATTGGTGAGGAAGGAAGTGGAGGTGGTGCATCCGTGGCCGGAGTGGATTGAATTGATGGAAAGATTGGTGAAGCAGAATTACTTTGATCATAAGAGAAAAGATGAGGACAAAATGGTGAAAGATTTGGGGTTTGATGATGCTGTTGAGGATGGTAATGTTGGAGTTGATTTTAATGATTTTAAGAGTGTTCAGAGTGCTTGCCTGAATTTTGGGAAGGACCGGTTTGATATCTTGAGGTATGCAAATTGAGAATTGTGCATTTTGAAATGGAACTATTTTCATGGTTCTTGTTATGTTGTGAATGGTTGGAAATGAGTGTCCTTTCTGTTATAAAATTCGGATTTGTTTGTAAATGGGTTAAATGTTTGCAAGCAGTATTTATGTTTGTGCTTGTGATTTGCCATCTCTGGTTTACTTTACAGTGCTAATTATGAAATGAATAAATTTTACTTTGAAGGCATGTTTTCGAGGCCATCGACGGAGATTGGACATTAGTGATCTTGTTAGGATAATGTGTTTTGTGGGTTTGGGCTGCAATTTACTGAAACCTGTCTTCTTCTTCTTCCCCCCTCTCTTTTGTGTGAACTTTGTTGGTCTAATCAATGACCAAACGGAGAAGTTGGTTTTGTACGCCTTAAAATGAATTCACTTTTACTGGAGGTAGTGTTGATTTCAGGTCCTTGTCGAGACAGGATATTCAATTTTTGGTTGGTTATGGATGTCCGAGTGCAGAAAAGAAGGTGGTTTTCTCTGCAAAGCTGTTGAGGAAGCATGTGCACCTCGATGAAGGAGATGTTAGTATTATTCTTTGCCTTAACTTAGTGTATTGTTTATACTTATGATACAATGATTGTTTTCTGTGTCCTATTGTTTGTTATTTTTGGGAATTTTAACCTTTTTGCTCTGCTCTGGATACAATCATTATTCATGGATTTCATCATTTGGTCACATACGTATAATTTGCTTTTGTACACGTGAGATATTCAAAGATTTAGGATGTCTTCTTCTGAACTGAAAACCATCAGCCTCTACTAGATTTGCACAATCATTAATCATTAACCATCTAGATGTCCATTGATATAATTGGCTTGAATTAATTGTGGTTTTTCCTTAATTTTTTTTTTCTGTTTACTATTTCATTACCTTTTTCTTTCAGTTTCTTTTCATCACTCAAAACTTATTTTTTTCTAAGATAATTTCAGAATTGATTATAAATTGTTCTTTCAATGATGACTAATTGTGGTATAACAGGTTTGTAGTTCGTGCAGCTTGAGAAGCTCCTGTGAAAGAGCATATCTGTTAACAAATAAAGAAGATGAAGCACGAACTTTTGATGTTATGCGTGTTTTGTTGACTTATGGTTTTGATGCTGTGAATGGATCAGTAGTCAATAAGTCCCTCCTGAAACAAAAGTCTGTAAAGACTGTTGTCCGCAAGTTGCTTCATGAGGTCGTCAAATTGAGTGCAGTTCCAATAGATCCAAACCTTCCACCTCCAGTAATAAAGAAGCCTCCTCCAAAAGTTAAGCAACCCCCTCCCCCACCAAAGAAACGAGTTGGACGTGATGATGTTGAGATGAAAAAAGGAGATTGGCTATGTCCCAAGTATGTCACTTCTCTAAGAATATTTAAACATTACCATTATTTTTATCTGTTTTTTATCTACACCAGTGTGCGGATTTGCTGAGTACATATGTGTTGTTAAAATAGAATTTCCTTCAGACTTTTACCTTCTTCAGCCTTGTTTGAGATGCATTTAGTGGCTTTCCATGGGCACAATGTTTTAATGTAATAGGTTGTCATTACTGTTGTCTGAAAGTCTATTTTGAAACTTGCATTAGTCAATAATGGTTCCACTTACTATATCTTTTGGGAATCCTAAATATGCTATAAATACTAAAAATGCAGAATATTGGTCTCAGGTGTGATTTCATGAATTTCGCAAAGAATACAGTGTGCCTTCAGTGTGATGCGAAGCGGCCAAAGAGACAGCTGCTTCCAGGAGAATGGGAATGCCCTGAGTAAGTTTTTGATGCACTAGTACATTTGCCTTTCTTTTTGGTTCATTTATGGCTACAACTCTAGGATTAACTGTTATTTTGAAATATATCTATTGTATGATAGGTGATGTTATAACATATGGATTTTGTTTATGGTCACTATATCTATGTCATGTTATGCTGGATTCATAGGGTGCATGCAACCAGATTCACGTGCGGATCCTTAATATAATTTGTTCTTTTGATAGGAAAAAGATTATCATCTTCATGTTATATTTTCACTATTGACCACCTCTTTGGTGCTATCCTAGGAATGATGATTCTTGGCCTATGGTTTGCAGCTCATTTTATTGGAAACAGCGGGTATGTTCAGTACTGAGGGCACAAAACCCATGTCTACCGGTGTTTGACACTCAAAACAACTGTTGTAGAAGAATGCATGTTCATTTGTCTTTATACAACATTTTAATGTTGCTTTACAGATTTTATTGTGGAGCTTTAAGATACTCGCAAGTTTGATGAATGCTTTTCCTTTTATGATTCTTCTATAGCAAATAAAAACTAGATCATAGCTTAATACATATGTTTGATGCTACGCTGTCCCTATGTTTCATCTTGAAAGTATCTTTGCTTGGCACAGAGTGCTATATGTACGGGTTATTGCTGCTGACTCCTTTGATTTCCACACAAACCCTCAAAATGCTGTTTCATATCTCTGTGCAACTAAATTTAGTGAAGAGTTTGTTGTTTTAATTATGGTTGGATCTCTGCTACTACAGGTGCAATTTCTTAAATTATAGGAGAAATATGGCATGTTTTCATTGTGATTGCAAACGTCCCCCTGAGGAGTTTATTGAGAATGAAATACAAGAGAAGCAGCATGATCCCAGAATGAGATTAGAGAAGATTGCCAGCCGGCCGGAGGTTTCAAATGCCTGGAATTTTGACTTTGATGATGATGAATCAGATGGGGCAGATGTTGCTGCTTTTGAGTATGCAGATTCTCCAATAAAGGCTGAAGGGGCTCCTTTGGATCGTGAGGATGATTTCAATAGAGCCAGCAGAGTTCCAAGAGCCCATGAGAGAGAATATTCTGATCTAGATAGTAACAGACCTGGAACGGGGTTTGATGATTTTGATGATGAAGATGATGTTGACAGTTATGAAATAGACACTCAGAATAGTCATTCAGTGAGGAAGGCTTCTTCAAATAATTTTTCTGAAGTTGAAGGATTTTCTGAAGCAGAAGATAACGGCTCTGACTATAATGTCCCTGCTCACCGCAGGGCAACTCGTCCATCTTCCAGTAGGCAGTCTAAGCCCATGCGTGGAAGAACAGGTTTCTCTAGGTCTCAGGATGATGAACTGGGTTTTGATACTGATGAAGAGCTATCGGTTCATCCCAACTGGAAGTCCAGTCATGTTGCTGATTCTAGACATAGAAGTAGAGGTAGAGGCCCATCAGGTTCATCCAGGAGATTGAGCTTTGGCTCAGATGAAGAATTTGGTCTCAATTCAGATTCGGATGATGATCAAGATGAGGATTTTAGATCCAGGCGAGGTAAGGGAAACAAACAAGTCGGTAGGAGTTTTAAGAGGGGAGTCAATTCTGACATAGAAGATGATTCCTTTTCTGGTTCAGAATCTGACACTGATGAGTTACAGCTGCGTGGAAACAGATCTGAGGGGAAAAATATTCAAGCTGGTAGAAGAAGAAAGAATTTTGAAGGTCGTGGCGATTATAAATTTGTTAGAGATACACAGTTTAGATCCAATGGTAAGATGGGTGAGAGAAGGAACTCTCCCAATAATGGTTTTAATAGATCTCCTAGAGGGTCCCGTGGTGATAATCGAGGATCTTGGGAGGATGAAGGTGATGCATGGGGAATGAATGACAGAGGGCGTCATTCAAGGAATTCCAGAGGCCCTAAAAGAGAAGGATATGGAAATCCACAACGTGGAAGGTCCTACAAAAATGATGACAACCCTCCTGGCGAATTTAGAAACATCAGGCGCGTTATTGAAAGATAGATTTGAGATAAGACTCGACTTTATATTCAGGGCTTGGTTTCAGTTCTGCTGCCCAATAGTTCGCAGTCTGTACCAAGACAAGTCATCAAGATGGTTTATTCTTGTCAAAGCCTTCAGAGAGTATGGACATTTTCTTATGTGGCAGTCCCCTGTATGAAGAAGAATAGTGGAACTGTTTGCTTGTTGCCTGATGCAACCGGTACAATTGTCCTCTGCAGGATAAGAGATTTGATCCCAATTTTTAGAGGCTTCAACAAGTTTCTTCTGTACTCACTAAAGCAATATCTTCTTGGAGCTGCACGAAGGTGTTATTCAGTCCATTTCTGTGCTATGTAAATTTCATGCTCCTGAGCTTGTTTCTTTATGCAAATCAGGACAAATTTTGAAATTGTTTTAAGCCGCTCAAATAATACAAAATGCCTTGTGGGTCGAAATGCTCATTAGTTGTGTAAGCTACATAGCCTTACTGTGAAATAATCAACAGGAGTAATAGAAGAATCATCAACTGTCCGTAAATCAACCAGCAATTTTTTCTATCTGTATTTTTTTTGTATACTTGGTCAGAGGACGCATTGAAAGATTTATCTCTGGTGCAAATCTATGTTGGTTTTTTTCTTTGTTTCCGTGCATGACTTCTTAATTTGCTTTTAGACTAAGCGCTAACTAATAAGAAATAAAATTCACAGCACAATATTGGATGAGTAATACAATTGTTATGTTCTGCATGAGTACTGAAGTATTATTGTGAACATGGCATGAATGTCAGTTGAGAAACTTTTGCATGAATCACGTATGTCTCTGTCAGATAAACAGACATGCATAAGATTCATATTTTACACTTTTATTTAAATTAATTGTGAGAAACAAGTGAACTAACCCATATTTCTTCAACTGCAAGCCATCATTCAGAAAAAAAGGAAAAAACATGGGGGCTCCTCAGCCAAACCAAATTCCCTTAGTCTTTCCTCCGAACTGGAAACTGAACCACTTGTTCCGAAAAACATTGACACAATCTGATATGGCATCGAATTTAATGTTTGTGGGAGGTACAAGAGAATATTTCCGGACACTACCTATGTCTGTTCAAAATAGATTGTCTGGTTATGATATTATGCTTTACGCACCTAAATACTCTGATTTTGTATGTCTGCATAGAAAGTCGGACGAACATCATGGTGATTACTTCACACTGTGCAAAAGTGATTGGGTTAAAATTGCTAACCATAACGAATTTAGAGCCGGTCATCAACTTGACTGCTGGGGCATATACATTCCACCAGACAGAGAAGGTGAAGATGGAGCTTTGAGCCTAGTTATGCAGAAGGTGACAATCGCATAATACATTTTCTCACCCTTCTTTTCCCTTAATTCAATTGGTTAATTCTTTGGAATGGGTTCTTATATCAATCCATTTTTATTTGTTTCTGTGATTAGTACATTCGAGAAAACAATCAACAAGGTGGGGCCGAAGCTGAACCGTCGGCCAATATGGAGCTTGAGTGATTACTTATCTAATGGAATTTGCTGCCTTCCTTGAAGAGAATTATATAAACCAAGTATAGGAAGTGATAATATTCTGGTTTTAATTACGAGTTTAAAGAAATACAATGACAAGAACTATATATATATATTATTTCAAGGAAGGATTCTGTGTATGGAAGTTACTCCAATGTATATATATCTCATATATTAATGTAACAAAAATGCATTTTTAGGCTTCTTGATTTTGACTTAGATCCATATACAATGCATACATATTCTTTTAAAAAAATTGTGTTTTGCTATCTTCTGAACTTTTGTTTCCATTAATCTAAAATTAATTATTATTGTAAATGATATTATCTTTTATGACTAATTAATCCGGTGTAATAAGTAAGTTGTAAGTGGTTTAATCGGAGCACACAAGAAAAAATTAAGGAACTTCCTTGTTTAATATTTTTCCTAATCAGATGATTGAATCTAAGGCTTTGATAATATACAAGTTGATTAAATCTTCAAAGAGTTGAGCGACAAAGATGCTAATCATCAACTGAAATGTAATGTAGTTTGGCTCTATGTCAAAACAGAAAAACATTGTCACGATCTGATACATACTTGGATTTATTGCTTGTGGGAGGTACAGCAGACCTAGGAAATAAATTACTCTGATAGTGTATATATATTTGGTCAGTTGAGAGAGAAAACAGAAGGGGTTATATTTGCTGGCGATCAAATTGATTGCTGGGGTTTATACACTCCACCAGACGAAGAATCTTTGAGCTTAGTTATGGAGAAAGTAACAGTCCTTCTTTTATGCTTGTTATTGGCTTGGCATATATCCATATGTAACGTATGCATAATCTTCTAAACTTTTCTTAAAATCTCAAACTATTTAATGGAGAAAGGATGCACATACGTTGGCTTTAAAACTAAATTTTCACTATTGGTCTAGCACTGTGTCAAACACACCAACAAATATGCTTTCTGGTAGTGTGTGCTGCTGGCTAACTGGTAAATTATGAGTAAAAATCACAAGAAAAATATTAAATGAGTAAATAAATACTTTAAATTTATTTTTACCTTCTGCATGAAGCAAGTGTATGAATATCTTTTGCATGAATCATGTAAAAAATTTAAACTGGAGAATAAACTACTTATTCAGGAAACTATTGACGGATTCTGATTTATTATCCGATTTCCCGCTTGTTGGAGGTTCAACTGAACATATTTGGAGACTACCAGAGTTCATGCATAATAAATTGGACGATGAAATTGGATTCATTGTTTTGCTTAAAGCAACGTTACACAGTGATTATGTGTCTATAAGGCGTGGTATGCCAGAGGCTCATGACTACTTCAAACTACGCAGCAATCGGTGGGTTGTATTTCCTGCAAATAATGAATTCGTAGCCGGCGATCAAATTGATTGCTAGGGAGTATATGCTCCATTCTGAACACAAGTAATAGGTCAAGAAGGAATGTTGGAGCTACTTATGCAGAAGCGGCGTACCTACATAGCCATCACATTTAAATTTTAATATGCTAACTAACTAATGATCAACCTGGTTACTGGTCCGTGTGATTTTTGTTTTCCGTGAATAGGTAGTTCAAGAACATTCACATCAAGAAAGCAACACTAAGCAAAAGCAACTTTGTAACAGGTAGTAATTTGTTACCGAAGGCCTCTTTGGATGCCTAGACATGGTCATGAAGAAATCCAACTTCAGATTAATTAACCAACAGGGCCGTTGGGAAGGGTAGATTTGATTTCCAGGGAGCGAAAATGTTAACAGTTCCTTTGATAATCCTGGCCATTTTGAACATGGTAGGCTTCTTTTACGGACAGTAATATTAAAAAGATGTCCGTACATGTTTTCCTCTCCTCCTCCATTTTGGTTCTTAGCTGTCCCATGCTTGAAGGCACTTGTTAAAGAGTTGTTTATGCCTGCCTTTGGATTTTCGCCCGCCAATGTACATCTATAAGACAATTTATCTATCTGTAACTTCTGTTCACTATGAAAAATCGGAAATAGTTTTATGCTTTAATTTTTACACTGGTTGCTACAACAAAGGCAGATTTCAAAAAGGTTAATCAAATCTAAAAGTTAAGTTGAATTTGTGTAAATCTAGTTCATTTTAATCGTCCTGATTTGATAATTAATTATTTGAATATGACCTTCGAAATATAACTATATATATTTATTAGCAACAATTCAAGTTCTCTCTTTCTGATAAGATTTTAGTAGCAAAAGCTACCATCCATCCTGGATTTCCTAGGAGCTATGCAGTGTTGCCAAGTCCAGCATCTGTAAATTTTTTGATTTCAGTTACATATATATTGTGCGGCAAGCAAGAATAGTGTGCTTCTTCAAACTTTGTAATTGGTCTTGTTACTACTGCATATGAACTGCATTTTTACCATATTCTTCATAACAATTAAATGTTGAATTATCAACACATGCATACCATAACACATTTGATTATGAACTTTTGTATATTTCATCTCCATCTTATGCATATGTTTGCTTGTCAGGTAACAGAAACAGAAATTTTGCAGTGTCATGACTCATGACTGCGCCTTGAATCATGCATGAGCATGACTGTATATATCATTAAAAAGCATGACTTTGTCAGTTTAATTATATAATATTTGTTAACTATACATGCTTCATATATCTTGCTTGCCATTACATTAATAACTGGTGTGCAAGTAAATCCAGGAAAAGAAGGAAAGACTATGGAGAACCCTCTGCAACCACCACCACCAACCCACATTAAAAATTACCCAAAAGATGGAGAATTAAAGCATTTGTTCAGGAAAACGTTAAAAAGAAGTGATCTGAATGGTGGCTTACATATGACTGGAAATACAAGTAGATGCTACAAAGAACTAACTAATGAGAAGGTGAAAGACGAAATGAAGAAGAGACTCTCTGTTGCTCTTTATACTCCAAATTTCCAAGACGGTGATAGGGTTACTATAAAAGTTGCTACCACAGACCCTATTCAGCTCAAATTATTTCAAAAGGGGTGGTCTGATATTGCTGAACGAAATCAATTTCAGTTGGATGACGAAATTGATTGCTGGTGGGTTTTCAATTCTGAAGAAGGCAAATTGTCTCTCCTTATTGAGAAGGTGATCATTTATATTATAAATTGTTAATCACAATTTTATAACTATTCGTTGATTATTTATTTAAAATAAAATGTGTATATAATTATAAATTAATTTATAATGGCATGCTTGATTTTTTTTTCTATCTCACATGAGCAGGTATCACCAGAATTGCCTTTGTTTAAGTGAAGAACTTGATGATGGAGATATAACACTTATTAATTAAGTCTAGTTTTTAACATTGTCATCAATCATATCAGAATAAGTTTCATATGTAAACACTAGAATAAATTTCTTTCTATACGTAATGGATTGAAAAATAAAATGACGAGATTAACGGGAAGTTCTTTTAAAAAAAACAAAAAAAAGAAAAAAAAATTGTTATCTGGAGTTAACCCAATTCATATCTCGGTTAACTTAACTATCCATCTTTCACTGATGACTGAAACAAACGATTAACCACGTAGCCAACCCTTCGTATTGCAATTCAAGTGTACCAGACGGGAGAGAAGCTTGCCTATCCATACAAATATAAATAACAAACACCACCACATTATTTCATGGCACCGAAAAGACAAGAAAAACAATGGCTCTCTTTAATCCGGTCAACCTGTTCACAGAAGGATGCAAAACTGCGTTAAATTACTCAGATTTTTTTTAAGTAAAAGAAACTTATTTGATTAATTGAATCAAATGATAATGGCTAATAATTGTTTATCAGTGATCATAATTAGCATGGTTTCTATGTAATTCAAGTGATATATTTTCACAAAACTTCTAAGCCGTCCCTTATAATTTCAAGAACGTAAATTAAATTTGGTTCGATCATCTTCTCCGTGATAAGATTTTAGAGGCAAAAGATACTATGTATATATTAGAAATTGATTTTTGTTTAAGAATGAAATCTTATTAGACCTGTCTATATCTAGTTCATCCTTCAAAACTATATCACATCCCGAATCTGATGAACTGTTAATAGGATGAATGGAGACAGTATTTTATAAATACGTAATTATCTTAAATATATAAACTATTTCTTTATTTTCTGATCACCAGAAAAGCCCATGTATGAACAAAGATTAATCTTACTTCCCCACATAGCTACTCTAGATTAGGGGTAGGTCCTGGTGGAGAAGTTATAAACACCTTTCTGGATTTCGAAGTCTGGCATCTGAAAATTATTTTACTCGAGTTTAAGTTTAGATAAAATAATAGTTTTAATTTAAATAGTGAAGCAAGTTGTTATTACTGTCACAACATGCATACCACAACATTTGATTATGAACTCTTGTATATTTCATCTCCATCTTATACATGTTAATAGTAATTAGGTAACAAAAACAACTAGTGACTGAACTTGTATCATGCATGAGTACTACATATTATTTAATTGCATGACTTTGTCAGTTTGATTACATAATTGTTAATTCTATGTTTTATCAACCTTGTTATTAGTACAATTAACTTGTGTGCAATTCAACCCCAGGAAACAAAGAAAGAACATGGAGAATCCTCCGCAACCACAACCACCACCACCACCACCACCACAAACAACACGCATTAGTAACTATCCACAAAATGGAGAATTGAAGCACTAGTTCAGGAAAAAGCTAACAAGAACTGATGTGATTAAAAGTTTAGTGCTTACTGGAAGTACAAGTAGTCTCTACAAAGAACTACCTAAGGAGGTGCAAGACCAAATGAAGGCGGCACTCTCTGTTATTCTTCACACTCCAAATTTCCAAAATGATGATATCCTTCGTCTAAGAGTTGATAAGGCAGGACCACACGTTCAGCTCATAATAAGACAAAAAGGGTGGGATGACATTACCCAACGAAATGAGTTTCGGGAGGATGATGAAATTGATTGCGGGTGGGTTTTCAATGCTGAAGAAGCAAGAATGGCGTGCTTCTGCTTCTGCAAGCTTTCTAATTGACATGAAGTGCATTTTTTACCATCTTCATATCAATTAAGTGATGAATCATCAACACATGCATGCCGCAGCATTATTTTCATTATGAAAACATTCCTGTATATATTTTTTCTATTTCATCCCCATCTTATGCATATGTATGCTTGTTATTTTTCTGTCATGATTCATGACTGAACTTGCATCATGCATGTATGCATGACTTCGTAATATGTACAGTAACTGGTATGCAGGCGATTCATTTTCTGTAAACTCGCATCTTCAATTACCATCCTTCAATCCAGGAAAATTAAGAGTTAATTTAGAGAATCCTCCATAGCCACAACCGGAGAATCCTCCTGCAGAACAACCACAACCACAGCCGGAGAATCCTCCTCCAGAATCACAACAACAAAAATCCAATCTATCCACAAAATGGAGAACTGCAAATACAAGTACATGCTACAAAGAAAGAACTGTATTTCGAAAGTGAAATAGGTTTTGTTGCTGACTAGTTATTTGTATGCAGTATGTACTTCAATAGACCTCCAGTGCCATCACTAATCGTTATTGTTTCCTGCAGCACAAAATGAAAAAAGACGAACACCTTGTCATTCTTCCTACTCCAAATTTCTGAAACGAAGATAGGATGCCTATACGTTAGCTCCATATTAAAATGAAATTGCAGATCGTGGAAATCAATTTCAGTGGGATGATGAATTTGATTGTGGTGATAATTTTCAATTTTTTTTTTTTTAGGTTACAGTCACATGCCTACTAATTCAGAAGTTGATTCATAATTAATTTATATTATTTTATTTAAAAAATAGAATAATAAAATAAATGGGAAGTTAATAGTTGAACTTACGTATAAAAATGTATTAATTGAGATTTTATAACTTTTATTAGTTATTACAATAAAGCTACACTACACAAATGAAAAAATAAAAATTTCTATTATTATTGGCTGCGATAATTAAATAAAATTATGGTGTGAATTCTGTTTACTCATGTCCATATCCTTTTGTTCATGAGATGGAATTGAAATTGGAAATCATAATAAACCCAACAAGACAATATTCTTAATTAAATTTAGTTCCATAACCTTCCAATACTGTAAAATGAATGTTTATTTATTACTAGTAAATTAAATTTTTACTCAGTCATTTGTTTTTTATGTGTAGTTTTTTAAATTATAATCGTTACTGGTAGTATCTATTTTATGAGTTGATCTCTTACTATAATATTGTCATATTGATATATTATCGATTTTAAATAACTTCTAAGAATATATTGTTCTTTATTGAAAAAAATTTCTCAAAGCAAAAGACCATAGTTTTTATTTTTGATCTTCAACTTCATATCTTCGAATTATTTGTTTAGGAAGTGAAATATGCAATCGAATAATAAATAAAAATAAAAGTTGATAACGATAAAATAAAATAATAAAATGAATTTCGAAGCCTTATAATTTTATCTTGCTTTTCTCTTTTATCCTTATTGTGATAATCTCTTATGTTAGTTTAATTTGCTTTTCTCTGGCTTGGGCAGGTAGTACAAGAAGATTGAATTTGTTATCTATGGAGAAGCTTGGTGATGATCGATCATGGAATTGGAGATTATAATTGTAATAATCAAGTCATTAATTATTCTGTTATCTGGCCTAGGATTAATTTTTTTTAATTACAATCTGTAATGAATTACATAATGAAATAATAAAATAAATGGGCTGTTAATATTTGAAGTATATATTTTATGTAAAAGCTTGTATCAAATCCAAGTTTGTGTTTTTGGGTCTGTAAATAGTATTATCTTCACAATTAAAATTAATTTGCTTGAAGCAACATCATGTCTTGGACCTCTGGGCCGAGTCCTCCAACCAATCTACCTTTTCTGGGCCTTTATCAAGCCCATTCATAAAATCACATGCTGGGCTTCTTAAATTGTGTTCCTGCAGAGGTACTGTGGAGCAGTGTAATATTATTATTGCTAGCTCTTGAATATAATATTACTTCATTTGATGCATATGAATAGGCACTTTCGTTAGCTCAAAATATTCACATAAAGGATTTACAATTTCTCATATTCTTCGAGTCAATGAAACTTAATTGACTTGATGTAATATTGCTTAATAATTGTTAACCATTGATCATAAACATGGTTCATTGAAATTTAGATTAAATGCGTTTATAACAAGAACCTGAAATTCAATGAAATGATATATTTTGGTCATGGGATGGAAATCATAATAAACCCGAGAAAACAAGATTATGTTCTTAATTAAAATTGGTTCGATGGTTCTCCTCTATGTGTCAAATCAAACAGTAAAAGTTCTTACTCATTATTTGCCATTTATTGGAAGCAATTCAGGTCCAGCATCCGAAAATTGAGTTAAAATGTACCAGTATAATTTGTTATATGTTTTGAGGCAAGCAAGAATATTGATATATATATATATATATATATATATATGAATTGTATTTCTTTTGCCTTCTTCATAAATATGAATCATCAACCCATGCGTACCAAACATTTGATTATGAGTTCTTTTATGTATGCTTGTCAGGTAATTGTCATGACTCGTGACTGAACTTATTTATTGTATCATGCATGCATGCATGATTATGTATCATTAATAAATCACCTGTTCTTCTTCCTACTCCAAGACTCCGAAATGATGATATGGTCTTCAGGAAAGCTTATAGATCCACAACCAACAACGTTAGCTTCAAATTGAACTCGAAATCAATTTCGGGTGAACGATCAAATTGATTGCTGGTGGGTTTTCAATTCTCTGCACACAACATGGAGATGTGTCCTCCTTGTTCAAAAGGTAATGATTAATCTATACTATTTGTTTGAAAAATTAAGATCAATGCTTGATTTTTGTTTCAATGACATGAGCAGGTAATATAAGAAGATTGAGATTGTTACCAATGGAGAAGCTTGGTGATGATCACGGACTTTAGGATTAAGGTGTCATTCGACCCAAAAGCTTTACCTGTTAGGTGAACNATATTTCAAAAACTATAGTTCTACAAATAAATATTCATACCATTTTGGGACCAAGACGCCATTCAATTAAAAAGCTATAATTATAGCGGTTAGGTGAATGTATTTCTTAATCTTTAATTCCATCACGTTCTACGTCCTTGCATCTGATATTTATTAATTAAATCATTAATCGTATTATATATATATATATATATATATATATATATATATATATAT
>JANKKB010001215.1:0-10006 GCA_026225775.1 Bursera palmeri
TAGTTGTCAAGTGAAACGAATTATCAGCAAAAGATTCAGATTTTTAAGAGTGCTTGATCTTAAGCTTTCACTATCAGTTAAGTATCCACGACCACCTGCTGAAATTTGAAGCTTCAACAGCTAGAGACATCTAATTAAAATTTTTCGAATCTCATAAACAATCCAATGCCTAAATTAAAGAAACAATAATGAAGTAGCCAATCATAAGCAAAATGAAGAAAATAAAATGTTAGCGAAGGCCTTAGGAGCTCGAACCAAGCAACCTACATCCGTGAGTCTAGGTAGAGCCCGAACCATCGTGTGAGCCTGGGTAGAGCCCAAACATATTTGGTCCAATGCCTAAATTAGAAAAACAATGATGGAGTAGCAAATCATTAGTAAAATGAAGAAAATATAAAATGTTAGAGAAGGCCTAAGGAGACCGAACCAAGTAACCTGCATTCGCGATACCTAGGTAAAGCCCGAACCATCATTAGGAAGGTTCAGCTTTGATATCATGTTAGAGAAGGTCTAATTTTACTATAAAAGCTAGATTATAAGTAAAGATTTACTCTCACCTTATATATGCAACTTAATTATCATTCTGAACTGATACGAGATTATCTAATATAAAATATAGAAATCTCAGTGCAGTGAAGAAAGGAGAAGGTAAGAAACTTTTCTAGGTACATTTATCTGATTTTTCTTTTCCTATTTTTCATTCAATTAATGAATCATGATTTCTCTTTTCCTTTCTTTGCTTTTTTCTTTTTCACTTTCTTCTGTAGTGTAAGGTCTCTTTCTGTGAATTTTCTTTATTTTTTGAATTCTAAAAAAAGAAAATATAAATTAAACTTTATTTATGGCACTGACCCTTATATTTTCTTTCAGTGGCTTGTCTTCTCTGCGCTAATAACGGCAGTGGCACTGGCATTTTCAGGGCATCAGACTTGATTGTGCTTGCATGAATTGATGCTACGCCACCAATAAGAAATAAAAACTGTGAAAAAACAAAACTCAATTAGTTTAAAAAATTTTGAAACAATCAATGTGACCATCACTTATTAATGATTTTTATATTCTTTATTATTATTTTACTACTATATAATAATTTATAATTAAAATTTTACTAATTAAACTCTAGAATTAAGAGATTTGTTTTGTTGTAGAAGAAAATCTGTAAATGAAGTTAAAGGAGACAGAAAATCGAAAGAGTTTTCTCGCTTCACCGTAATCGACTCTCATTGCCAATATCAATGCTTTGTCTGTGTCTCTAGCTATGCTTATTAGAATCCCAAAAGGATTTAGATTGAGCTTAGGATTGCAGTGTCTCTAGCTATGCTTATTAGAATCCCAAAAGGATTTAGATTGAGCTTAGGATTGCAGTTCAACAACTAAAAGCTGANCTCTCCCGATAGCTTAAATTGACGTTTTGTTGAGTTTGTTAAGAAGCAAGTTGACACAAGAGAAGGAGTTGGCAAATTAGTTATGCTGAGCTGTAAATATTATTCAAGGTTAGTCTTTAGTTAGAATTAGTTAGTAGTTATTTTGTAAAGTGTATATATTTGCGTATAAAGTATATTAGTAGTTAGTAGTTATTTTGCGTATACTGAAATAGATGAAGCAAAATTTCTTTTTTCATTTCGATCAATTCCTCCAAGATCATTTTCTTGACATGGTATCAGAGCCCACGATCTGAGATCTAAAATCAAAATTTTCTTCACCAGATTTCCTGGTTTCATCAAATTCAAGTTGATCTAATATCGAATTTCGGTTCTGTTTCTGCAATCTCATCAATTTTCTTCTTGAATCAGAAGAGTAGATCAACTCGAATTTCAATTGTTTCGAACAGTGAATCTCACCTGGATCCTTTACAAGAGAATCAATGGCAACTGAGGGAAATGACAGTAATTCGACTGGAACTGAATCACTGCGTAATCAGAGTTCATCAATTGTGGACTTCAATCATCCCTTATATTTACATCCGTCTGATACTCCAGGTTCTGTCCTTGTCTCTTTTCAACTCATAGGAATTGAGAATTACTCATTATGGAGTAGATNCAATGAAAATTGCACTGCTTGCTAAGAACAAAATCGGTTTTATTAATGGAACCTGTAAAAGAGATACAAATTCACTTATTTTGCAACAACAATGGGACAGATGCAATGCCATTGTGCTCTCCTGGATTATGAACTCCGTGAGCAAAAAATTGTTAAGTGGCATAGTATATGCCTCAAATTCATATCTGGTATGGCAGGATTTAAAAGAAAGATTTGACAAAATCAATGGCTCAAGGATTTTTCAACTACACTGAGACATTGTCACTCTAACACAAGGAACTTTTACTATATCCACTTATTACACTAAACTCAAACTTCTATGGGATGAGTTTGGATCCATCATACAATTGCCTACATGCGAATGTGAGATGTCAAGAACATATGTGGAACATATGCAGAATTAAAAACTTCTGCAGTTTCTCATGGGGCTGAATGAGACATATGTACAGGCAAGAGGACAGATCTTGATGATGAATCCACTNGTCTAATGTCAATCAAGCCTATTCCATGCTATGACAGAAGAAAGCCAAAGGAGCATCACAGGATCAACTGCATCAGAGTCCTCTTTGGAATCTACTGTCTTATACTCATCATCATCATCACAGCAGCAATCCAAAGGAAAGAAGAACTAGAATATCACTTGTGAAATGCAATGTGAAAGGACATAAGAAGGAGAACTATTATAGGCTTATTGGCTATCCTCCTGACTTTAAGTTTACTAAAAAAAATTCACAGGAACTCAGTCTTCAGTCAATCATGTTTCAACTCCCTCAACTAGTCATGTTGAGCCTAACAATTCAGGACNCTGCTGCAGCTCCAATATTCTCTAAGGAGCAGTACGCAGAGATCCTCAAACTTTTGAACAAGAACTCAGTTACTTATACATCAGATGGAATGGCAAACATGGCAGGTTTAAAGTGTTTTATATCTTCACTAGGTGAGAAACAATCATGGATTCTTGACACAAGGGCTAGTCATCACATGTCCCCTTGCATTGATCTCTTATCAGACTTAGTTGCTTCACCTAATTCTACATCAGTTCGACTGCCTAATGGTTATGTGTCCTCAGTATCTCACATTGGCTCACACTATCTTACTCCTGATTAGAAACTCACCAATGTTCTATATATTCCTAATTTCAAATTCAACTTGATTTCAGTAGCAAAGATGACAAGAGACTTGTCTTGTTTCATCTCTTTTTTCCCTGACTTTTGTATACTTCAGGACCTCTCCAGTGGGAAGGTAAAGAGGAGTGGTAGAGAAGATGATAGCTTATACTTTCTACTGCCAGTCAAACACCATGCATTACAAGCTATCTCGATCTTCTTCAAGAGTTATCTCTGTTGATCAAGAGGTTTCTCAGATTTCCAAATTACATGAAGATTAATCTTCATATTTCATATAATAAGTGTTGCTTGGCTTCTGTTGAATTGTGGCACAAAAGACTTGGCCATGTGCCTATTCCAAAGTTGAGATATTTTCCTTCAATAAAAATTTCTTCTAGTGATATTAGCTGTGTCACAGATTGCAAAATTTTTCCATTGGCTAAGCAAGTTAGATTGCCATTTACTTCAAGTAATACTAGAGCATCACATCCTTTTGATCTGTTGCATATGGATGTTTGGGGGCCTTATGCTCATCCTACTGTTAATCATCATAAATTTTTTCTTACTATAGTGGATGATCACACAAGGATCACCTGGGTTTTCTTAATGAAACACAAGTTATAAACCATAATCATCTTCGAAAATTCTATTTGTTAGTTCAGAATCATTTCTCTACCTCTATCAAGTTTGTTCAATCAGATAATGGGATAGAATTCTTTAATGCTGCTTGTACTGAGCTGTTTTCATCCTTGGGTATCATTCATCAAAGCTTTTGTGTCTACACGCCTCAGCAGAATGGAGTGGTGGAACGCAAACACAGACACTTGTTAGAGATAGCTCGATCCTTAAAGATTCAAGCTGGAATTCCACTTCATTACTGGGGTGAATGCATTCTCACAGCCTGTTACTTGGTGAATAGACTGCCCTCTCCTGTTTTAAACAACAAGTCTCCTTATAAGCTGTTGCATAGTATCTCACCACCTATTGCTCATCTTAAGGTTTTTGGCTGCCTTAGCTATATAACCCAATGCCATTTATCAGATAAGTTTGCTTAGAGAGCTATCCCATCAGTTTTCATGGGATACTCAGCCACTCAAAGGATACAAACTGCTAAATTTGGAGACTCATATGTTTTTTGTCAGTCGAGATTTGAAGTTTGTTGAACATGTTTTCCCATTCCTCTCTCAATCTCCTTCAGTTGATTTGTCTACTTCTCCCTTTCCTTTACACATAGCTTCTGAGCATGATGAACCTTTTTGTCCACATCACACTACACCTCCTGATACTTCACCTAAGAACATTGATTCATCTGCGCATGCCCCTCTTACCAATTCTTCTTCTCCTAGTTCTTCTGACCTTGAACCATCACCTACTTCTCTTATCCCCTCTGCTACTACATCATCTCTTATATCCCCTCCAGTTCTTCGAAGATCCTCTAGGACTGTCAAACCCCCTCTTTGGCTCACTGACTACATTTCTCCTGCTACTCCTTATGCCACCTCCAATTACATTTCTTAGAAGCATCTTCCGCCCTCTTATCAATGTTTTCTCACAGCCATCTCTCGCATACATGAGCCCACTACTTATGAAGAGGCTGTCAAGGATCCTAACTGGATGGCTGCAATGCAGGCTGAGATCACTACTTTGGAAGCTAACAAGACATGGACCTTGGTTCCTCTTCCACCTGGCAAGTCTACCATCAGCTGCAAATGGGTGTACAAAGTCAAATATCACTCAGATGGAAGCCTTGAGAGGTACAAGGCACGCCTTGTGGCCAAGGGTTACAATCAACAGGAAGACATCGATTACACTGAAACTTTCAGTCCGGTTGCTAAAATGGTGACAGTGAGAAGTATGCTGGCTTTAGCTTCTATCCATGGTTGGCCACTTATGCAAATGGATGTATATAATGCTTTTTTACAAAGGGATTTATTCGAAGAGGTTTATATGGATTTGCCCAAAGGGTTTCTCAATCAGGGGTCTGTAGATTGCTCAAGTCCCTATATGGATTGAAGCAAGCTAGCAGACAGTAGAATATCAAGCTGACAGAAGCATTGATCAAGCATGGCTATCAGCAGAGCAAACATGATTATTCTCTCTTTACAAAAAGGAATGGCAGCAGGCTAGTGATTTTATTGGTCTATGTAGATGACCTTCTCATCACTGGAAATGATCAGAACATGTTGCTGGAGTTAAAGAACGTTCTGCAAAAGAACTTCAAGATCAAAGATCTTGGTGAGCTAAAATACTTCCTTGGCATTGAAGTTGCTAGATCAAAGAAAGGCTTACTTATGAGTCAGAGGAAATATGCATTGGAGCTCATATCAGAGGCTGGAATGGCCAATGCTAAACCTGCTAAGACTCCGCTTGAACAAAATTTAAAGCTCACTTCATTCAAATATGATCATCAGTTTAACTTAGCATCAGAAGATGACTTGTTGGAAAACTCATCCATTTACAAGAGATTGATTGGTAGATTGCTTTATCTGACCATGACAAGGCCTGACATAGCCTTCTCAGTTCAGACACTTAGTCAGTACATGCATGCGCCTAAGAAATCTCATTTAGAGGCAACACTAAGAGTTGTCAGATATATTAAGCAAAGTCTTGGGCTTGGTCTGCTAATGCCTTCAAGCAGCAACAAGAAACTTGTGGCATATTGTGATTCTGATTGGGGAGCTTGTCAGATGAGTAGAAAATCAGTAAGTGGATATTGTGTCAAGCTTGAAGAGTCACTTATTTCAAAAAAGTCAAAGAAACAGAACACCATAGCCAAATCATCTGCTAAAGCAGAATACAGAAGCATGACAGCATGTGTGTCTGAGATAACTTGGTTACTTGGTTTGTTTGATGAATTAGGAGTGGAAGAAATGAAACCTGTGCTGCTGTATTGTGATAATAGAGTGGCATTGTAGATAGCAGCCAATCCAATGTATCATGAGAGAACAAAACATATTGAGATCGACTGCCATTTTATAAGGGAAAAGATTCAGCAGGAAGTTATTCGCACAGGTTACATTGCAACTGGAAATCAGATTGCAGATATTTTAACTAAAGGTTTAGGTGCTCAGCAGCATGAAAAATTGATAAGTAAACTTGGTATTAAAGACATATATAAAGTGACAACTTGAGGGGGAGTGTTGAGTTTGTTAAGAAGCAAGTTGACACAAGATAAGGAGATGGCGAATTAGTTATGCTGAGCTGTAAATATTATTCAAGTTGGTTAGTCTTTTAGTTAGAATTAGTTAGCAGTTATTTTATAAAGTGTATATATTTGCGTATACTGGTATACTGAAATAGATGAAGCAGAATTTCTATTTTCATTTCGATCAATTCCTCCAAGATCATTTTCTTAACACGTTTGCTAAACATTTTCAAAGCTGATTCTCCCTGCATCAACTTCCGCAAGAAGAAGTTTTTGTATTGAATTCCAAAAGCAAGTAGTGACCAATTTATGAAAATCTACTTTTTAAAAGTTAACTTTTAGATAGATCAAAATTTAATATTTTTCATTCTAAAATAATATAAATCCAAAAATATCATTGAATATTAATTTTTTAAAATTAATTAATTATTAAATAAATAAAAGAAAAGTAAAAATTGTCATCTAAAGACTGCAATTGTCGATCATCCGAATTTAGCCGTTAGCTGCCACCCCGCCACCATTAAGATCGCCAGAAGCTGCTTAATCTAAAATTTTTTATGACATCGGAATTTCCATTTGACAATCCTAGTAGAGGTGTTAATTTGGCCGGAGGTTGGATGCGACTATCGGCAACGGCAGACTCTAATAACAGTTTTTTCATTTCTTTTATTTTTCTATTTTTAATAATAAATGTTAAATATATATTTAATGTTCTAATATTTTATTTTTTAAATATACTAAAATAAGTTAATTATTTTTAATATGAAATTCTAAGTTGACTTAAATATTAATAATTATTTTTTTTTTCACAAAATCATGTATATTTTTAGTATTTATATTGAAAATGAGATTTTGAAAATCAACTTTATCAAACCCATATATCCATAAATTTTAGACGGTACACCAATTTTTAAAATCAATTCTACCAAGCACCCTACAAGTTTTACTCACAACACAACACAATTAAAAGATGATTCTACCTATTACACTTTTTCACAATAATTATCTATAGTAAAGCAATCCCAAAGAGACCCTTTAATCAGTCTCACTCCCACACGTCTCCCACCCCAATGCGAATGCCAATTTGAGTATAGCTGACGTTATTACTTTTCAAGAATCTATAATTAAGACAAAAATTCATAAATTATAAGTAAAACCATCTTGAAATAATAGAAGATGGGACCGAACATATTCATTCATGAGTATTAAGTATCCAATTCTAGGTAGAATAAAAAACTTTGTATTATTTCTTTTCATAATAAATATAGAGTATGGTCAATATCTAGCAACTACGTATGATTATTGAGATTTAATTTAACACATTGTTTGATAACCATTAATTTATTAGACTCCATAAGTGAGAAGAGAAGTTAAAAGATGGTTTTTTTCTACCAACTCAATAGTTACTTCTACTACTGGATTAAAAAAATGAACAACTATCAAATAGTGTATAAAAATAAGTAAAAAAAATTAAGTTTCAATAGACTGAGTCTATATTTTTTATTTATATATATAGATATATCAACTGATTTTTTGCTTTCTATTACCTCATAAATCTTCCGAAATACTTTTAAATCTAATCTGATCATAGATGGCAATTGATGACTTGATTGAATCGATTATTATAAGTTATTGATTCAAATAGAATTTAAAAATTAAACTCTGAGATTAAAATTTACTTGCAGCTTCAACAGTATAATCTAAGGGTAGGCAAAAATACCCAATCTCTCGTGTTTTGGTCGGGTTGGGTGATGCTCAAACCCTATGTGGAGTCCAAAATTCTCAACCTATCGGGTTCAGGTTTTACTATGAAAACCCAAAACTTGACCCAATAGATTTTTGAAAAACCCTGAAACCCAACCTAATAGATTTTTTTGAAAAGCCTTAAAAAAGACAGGAGTTGGTGGGATTCGAACCCTTCACACCTACCAAACGCTTTTTGCAACCTTACCTGGGTTACAATTCATTTTATGTATGTTATATAAAAGTTTTTATTTATTATATAATATTAATTTAACTAAATCTGACCAGAATCGCAAGTCAACTAAGGTTGACTGACCCCATAAGTCAACCAAACCTGACTCGTCAGATTCATTTTTGCCCTAACCCGACTTTAGGTCCATTTTCTCCTACTCGTCGGGTTAGACGCAAATCTACCCTACCCGACCCGACCCGTACCCTGCCCTAGTATATTCCATGCTTGCAATCTTTTTGCTCTTCATTCCTATCAAAAATTAATCAGTAATTAGGTGTCAAGTTATCCAAATTATTAGGACAAATTCAGATTTTTAAGAGTTCTTGACCTTAAGCATGCGTTCACTATCAATTGATGGCTTACCTGAAGCTACTGGAAAGCTGGTTCACTTGAAGTACTTGGGATTTAGACTTTCATTTAATATTCAGGATCTTCTACCATCCATTCTCAGTTTTTTGAGCCTGGAAACTCAGGACATACTCAATGATAGGTATCTCCAACCACCCATTGAATTTTTTAAGCTGTAAAAGTTGAGACATCTAATTGGAAATTTTGAATGGTTTGACATTGCTCTGTAATTCAGTGGAATCAACAGAAGTTTGTTCGACAATTACAACTCTTTCATAAGTAACTCAAACTTACACTCATTTCTCATTTAATTGTTCTGCATTTTCCTTCATTTTGTGTTTTGGGAAAGTGAAGTTTTCTTTATAACCATGTCATTTGCATTCCTATCCTACTTGCAAGATTTTTAATGTTTCATCTTCAATTTGAACTTCTTTACTTACCATATTGGCATAATATTTGACTCTCACTTTAGCTTACACAGAAACAAGAATGCAGCAGTTAATCTTACATAAAATGCAGAGGACAAAGTAGAAGAGGTGCAGGAAACTTTGTGTGGGTTCAACAATCCGATTTTTCATTTCCTAAGTTTTCATTCAATTATTGAATCATGGTTTTGGAACAATGCAATATTTTTCACTGTCTTTTCTAAGTGTAGCGTAGTGTTGTGTAGGCCAAGTAGGGTAGATTTTTCAACTTCAACTTCAGTTCTACTCAAAGTAGCTTGTCTTCTTTGTGCCAATAATGGTACAGGCATTTTCAGGCATCTAACTTTAATGTGCAGCGTGACAAGATACCCGTCAAAAGCAATTGAAAAAAAAATATCTTGTAAGGTTTCACTCACTCCACTTAGAGTGTTAACTGTGATCAGTCCCTCTGAAGACTCAAATACAAGTGCAACAAACTTTTTAATAAACACCACCACTTTTGGCAATCCAAACCAGAATGAACTGCCTCAACTGTGTCGGCAGAATGTACTGGGTTGAGTTGACAATGCATTACTCAAACCACCTTTTACCAAAATTTTAAAGTTCAAATTTTTTTTTACAACCTTATTGTGATGTTATATTTACTTTTAAATAACGAGACAAATTTATAAAATTATTTATAATCAATAAAATCTATAAATAATTCGTTGAATAAATGGATGAACTTGTTTTCTTGTGTTTCCTCAAACTAAGAGATTCAATTCTGATAGAAATCTTCTGTGTAACCCAACTTTTTATTCTTTCAATCAGATTGTTAGAGTGTGACCTGAATCCAACTTCTTGCAGAAATCCTTTTAGGATTCGGTTTTATGATTTGCTCTTGATTAAGATTCTATTTTCCTAATTATGGTTAACTTCTATCATACTAGTTGACTCCTATAAGAAATAGGATTGATAGAAGGAATAG
>JANKKB010001216.1:5631-15709 GCA_026225775.1 Bursera palmeri
ATAATAAAAATATATTTTATTTATTAAATAATTTTAATAAATTAAGCAAATAAATTTTAGTAAATAATTTACTAAAAACTAAATAATTTTAGTAAGTGGAATTATTTAGTAAATTGTTTAAATTTATCAAAATTAGTTAGTATATGAATTATATCTTTATTATTTTCTTGTAAATTTTTAAAGATTGTA
This sequence comes from Bursera palmeri, assembly GCA_026225775.1. Classification (NCBI taxonomy): domain Eukaryota; kingdom Viridiplantae; phylum Streptophyta; class Magnoliopsida; order Sapindales; family Burseraceae; genus Bursera; species Bursera palmeri. The sequence goes on from JANKKB010001216.1 coordinate 5,821, forward strand.
TATTATTTTATTATTTTAGTAAATAAAATATTGATACTATCCTTAGTAGAAAAATTACAAATTCAAATTTTTTATTACAAAGTAACATAGACCTCCATTTTTAATAATCCTTTGAAACTAATTAACATTGTTAAGGTATTATCGATATTTTATTTATTAAAATAATTTAAAAATTTACAAGAAAATAATAAGACATATTTCTCACACTAACTAATTTTATAAATTTAAATAATTTATTAAATAATTTAACTTACTGAAATTATTTAGTTTTTAGTAAACTATTTACTAAAATTTATTAAAATTATTTAGTAAATAAAATATATTTTTATTATTTAAATTTAGTAAAATTATTTAGTTTTTAGTAAATAATTTACTTGCTTGATTTATTAAAATTATTTAGTAAATTATTTAAATTTATAAATATTATTCAGTAAATAAAATATATTTTTGTTATTTTTTATAAATTTTTATAATATTTTTATTTATTTTTAAATATTTTATATTATTTTAATAAATAAAACATCGATAATGCTCTTATAATATTAATTAGTTTCAACAGATTTTAAAAAATAAGTATTTTTATGTTATTTTACAATTAAGAGGTGAATTTATAATTCTTGAATATATTAGGGGATGTTATATAATTTTTTAAAGTTTATATAGTAGCACCGTTAAATATAATTAACGGAGTTACAATGTTAGGGGGTTAGTGTTAGTTTTAGATTTAGATGAGAGATGTGTGTCACTTTTCAATTTTTCTATGGTCTAAAGTTCATAACCCCTTTCATAAATTAAATAATAGGGGGCCAGAGGAGTCGAACTTAATTGGCTACACATGTGATCTTTGGGTGTCACGTGCATTTGGTATTACAAGTTCGATATTTTACAAGGAGTTTACAAAATTGTTGAATGAGTTTGGTCAGAAGTCGCGAAAAATAAACACGAATTCAGAGCACATTATTATAAGAGCAAGCTTTTAACGGGTCTCACTGTCGGTTGCTTTCAAGGCCACGCCTGGCTCCCTACCTTTCTTTCTATGAGGTCTCAAGAATACTTTAAATCGAGTAATAAGTGAATGCATTGGGAACAAAAGTTAGATTAAGATAAAGGAGAGCCTTATCTTAATCTTAGTTTATAAGATGCCACTTTGAATTGCATATCACAATCATTTCCTTCCTCAAGCTAATTGACCTTAAATGGGCTACCTTCCTTTTTCATTAATTAGCCCAATTTTCAATGTCAAAGTAGAGAAGTGTTTAATTATAGTATCAATTTGTTTTGTTTGTGGTATGGTGCGAGTGTGGCCACTTTTGTTTTGGACACATCTAGCAAATTGGAAGTACGCCTATTAGCTTTCGGCTCTCCTTCACAGCCCTTTTCATGTTCTATTATTCTATATGAAGCTTGAAATAGGATATTATTCTATATAATAACAACAACAACGACAACATATAAACCTTCACCGCTCACATCATTTTCAACAGAAAAAATGTTATAGTTATAAACTCTTTATACAATCATTGTATATAAATTAATATGACATTACTTATCAATGATCACTTCATTCATTATCATTAATTATTTAACTTTTTCACTTTTACTCTTCAATTCATCTCATGCCACATCACTTTATATATATATATAATTATGGTTAATTTAAAAAATAATTAAATTTAAGGGGACAATTTAAAAAATAACAATATAGTTAAAAAAATTTAGATGTCATTATAAAAAATTAACAAACTGATAAACCGATAAATATTTTTTATTGTTGAATACCAGAGACCAATAACTTAAGAGCCAAAAAGAGCTATCAAAGTTGTTGAGCATAAGAGACCGAAAGCAAAAAAAGAAAAAAAATCGTTGGTCAATCATTTTATGGTCGTGACATTTAAATTTTTTTAAACATTATTATTTTTCAAATTGTATCCTTAATTTTGATTTTTTTTTTTAAGAATTTGTAAGTACAATACTATTCTTTCCAATGCTATCATATTAGATAGCGAGTATATGTATTCACTTATAAACAACACATTTATTTTAAGTTTTAAAACTAAACCAACATATGATTTGATCTTAGACAAAAGAAAAAAAAAATTAACATTCATGACATACCATATTATTATAATGAAATCTATTCAATTATATCAATAAAATATGATTTGAAAGGATGATATACTCTAAACTTTCTCATAGAAACTGAAAATTGAGTAAAATAGGTTTCAACATCTTATACCGAACAAATCAAGTCTCAAGTTAGTGAAAATTTTATCAAAAAAAAAAAAAAAAAAAAGAGTTACTTTGTATGCATACTGGNAGTTAGTGAAAATTTTATCAAAAAAAAAAAAAAAAAAAGAGTTACTTTGTATGCATACTGGATTCAAAATGTTTGAAATTATAGCTTGCTTAACGAACCTTAGATTCTTCATGTTTCTCATGTACACGTCAACTTTTTTTTCTTTGAATTATAATGATTCAGTGTTTATGCAGAATTTACAAGTTCATGAATAAGGAACTGCCTAGTGCCTACCTTGGGTCAATCTAAGAGCTGGACCTATGATTTATGGGCTAAAATACTGGGCTAACAATAAATGAGGCGGGCCAAGCCCATTTCAGGTGGACAGCCTTATTAGCATCTCTAGTTCGATTGCTAGCCCACTCAAAACCAACAAAAATTAGCTGAAGAAACGACAACACTTGCCAATCCAACTGGATCATTAAGCCCACTCTATCGTTGCATATATGTATATATATAAAACTAAAAATCTCTTATTTGAGTCACTCATATGATATATTTCAACAATCTTACTTAGTTGATCCAGCATATGAGATTATTAGTTTTGACTAATAATTTATAGAATTACTTATAAACATTGAATATGTGTTGACGTATTCTAACTATTTAGTATTAATGTTATGTTTGATTGTTGTTAACTAAGTTTTGTTACTATTTAGTTGGAGATTCACCAAATCAAAACAATATCAAAGCCTCATGAGATGATAATGATGGAAAGTCCATAGTAGTGATTGGTGATCTGAAACAAAACTAATCAAATTAACTACTCCAAGTTAAGGTGGAGACTTTTGACCATAAACTAGTACTTATGTATATACATATATAATCATTTATTAATAAAATAATCAATACAAGAATAACAACTCATATTTAGTTTTGTTATAAAAAAATTTATATTTTGTTTTCAAATATGAGAGTTTACTTGTAATTAAGCTTAATAAAATTAAATTTATCATGGAATTATTAAAGAAGAGAAAGTGGTCCATAAAGGCAGGCACCCACATTTGTTGACCAACCAAACATTAATTTTTTCCAAGAATTAAATTGAATGTGATGATGATGATAAGGGAGTGCCAAGAGTTTCTCCAACTCCAACCTACCATTAATTGTATCATTAAAACCCCAATTATTTTATTAAATTTCATCAACTTCTCATCAAATTAGAAGATTTAAATCAACAAAGAAATTCTAAAACCATAAATTACAGTTTAGAAAGGAAAGGTAAATGTGCAAATATAAAATGTTTAAAACCTTCAACTTGAGACTAATACTCTTGCAAACCAAATTAACTACTTACTACATTTTTACTGAAGACAATCTTAATATGTGTTACAAGCACATGTTAACACTTCAAATACTTCAATAGTATCCTTTAAAAAGCTTTATTATTATTCTGGTAAATTGTAAAGATTGTGCATTATCATAAGATAGTAAGTATATAACAAACAAAAGAAATAAAAATAGAAAAAGGCATCCCACTAAATCAAAAAGTTGAGAGCTTGATTAGATAATAACTAAATGTGAGAATATACTTATCAAAAGAGATAAGATGATTTAAGAAACTTTTTTTTTTAAAGGTTTATTTTTCTATTTCTTTTTGGGGGAGAGAGAAAAGGGTGATAGAGGTGTGAAGTTGTGGTGTGGTTGGGCTTGTTTTCCAACACAACAAAATAAAATAAGAAAAAAAAAAAAATTTCCGAAAACAAACAAACTAAAAACAGGCCGAACCAAAACCAAACAATCCTTTGATAGTTAAAGGTAAAGTTAGCCTTGTCTTTATTTTTCTCTCTTTTATCATTGCCATAATCATCATCTTCTTCATCTTCTCTTTGTCTATGGATCTCCAGGGTTAATCCACTGCTCTGATCTTTACTTTGATGGGCATCTCCTGATCTTCTCCTTCTTCATCTCCTTCATCCATTTCTAGAGCTTTTTCAGATTCTTTATGGAGGTGAGCCAAAAGAAAGATTTTTTTTTTTTTTTTTTTATTTTTTATCTTTTTAATTATTNATGGAGGTGAGCCAAAAGAAATATTTTTTTTTTTTTTTTTTTATGTTTTATCTTTTTAATTATTTTTTACAAAGTTACTTTCTTTCATGGATTTGTGTTTGTATTTGATTGTTAAGATACTATTATCATCTGGGTTTCATTTATATCCGTCAAAACTTTGAACTTGATTCTGTTTTTGCTCTGTTTTTATCTCTTGTGCTGGGTAAAATTTGTACCTTTATTGTGAAAATTTCTCAACTGAGATTAAAATTTGGAAATTTCTTTTTCCTTTGGTTTGAACTGTTTAGCACGTGGAGAAATCAGACGAATTTTTTTGTTATTATTATTCTTTTAGTTGTTTTATGAATTTATAGGTAAAAATCAGCATATTGTGTCGCCATATTGTAAATATTGAAAGTAATTAGCATTTATTTGACTTGTAAAACAAATTTATGCTGATCAGCATAGAGTCTTGTTGGAAAACAGATTTCAAATTACACTTCTTTTTTTTACTACCCAGATAATGAATGATGGTCGTATTGTTCATTGAACTTCAGTTGGGGGAAGTAAAATGAACAGACGTCGGAAGTATGTGATGTTTGTTTCCATTTTGAAATGCCTGAAACCTGTTAACTTCGTGAACTAAAATGCATTTCGTATATTAGATTGAATTTGTTTTGAGAGATAGAATTTTTTTTTTGGAATTGTTAGATGTTTGTTCCTTTGATGTAAAGGAAGTTAGAGGAATAACAAGGATCCACGTTTCTGTCATCTTCAAATAATTGCTACCAATTTAACCGAGGATATGAGTCTGATGTACTAAACTGGTGTAAATGAATTTCTGTAGTTGGGTTCACATTGATGTATTAGATTTCTGGTTTAGAAGTTCACATTTCCTTAAAATGTGATTGCTCTTTCCAATTGTGTTATAGTACATTTTATTATTTAGTGTTTGTACATATTGAAAGATCATATATATATACTTTTTGGCTCAAGGGGATATAGGAGTCTACTATGCATTGGCTAAATTTAGGTATTCTGGGTTTTGTCTTTTTGCAGGTTCTAGATATGGAGGACAAGAAGCCTGAAAGTCATATGACATCGGCTGCAGCCTTTGTTGAAGGAGGGATACAAGATGCCTGTGATGATGCATGCAGCATATGCCTTGAGGAGTTTTCTGAAAGTGATCCTGCAGCGGTAAAATTATAATTTTATGTTACTCTGCCTCTCCAAACCCTGTCCCCTTTCCCCCTCCATGCAATGATGCACACAGTCAAAGGCTATTGTAAGCCTATATTATTATCAACGATATCTTCATGGGATTATACTGTATAAGAGGCTTGTCTAAGTTTCATCTTTTCCAAATGTCTCTTGCCTTGTAGGTGACTAGTTGCAAGCATGAGTTTCACCTCCAGTGCGTCCTTGAATGGTATAATACCTTACTCCATTAAATTATTGACCCCATTGACATTTATGATTCTTGTAAATATATCTTGTGTAATATTGAAGTAAAGTCAAGCTTTTCTTTATTTCACAAATTTTCTAGTTTCATCTTTTTTCTTGAGTGGATGGTCAAAGATAGAATGGGAGGGTTAAATTGTCATAGGGGGCCAAATTACATGAGTTCTATACTGCATTAATCTTGCTATCATTAGATTTGCATCTGATGGTCATGTGGTTTCTCTTTCATAGCTTTCATTGTTTTAGCCTTTCATTGGACTTATTTTGATTCTCTCCTTCCCTCCTTGTCAGATACTTATGCAATTACAACCACAGTGATAGAGTAGGAATTGATTCATTTGTATGTAGAGAAACAATTGAAAGTTTAATCATTTCCTTTGTAGCCGCCAAGTTTCTTGACTGCACATTTATTTCATATCGTTTCCTGATTTTCTAAAATTTCAAACTATTCCAGAAAGTATTTATACCTCCTCTATAGATAGATTTTTGGTCTTTTTGTGGATAAAATATGTTTTCGGGTTTGGTTTTGATTAGATGTCATCTTTTGTTAAATATTCCCTAACCTGTGAGAGAGCAAATGATCTATTTGCACTGTGGACAAACTGTATGTGACATGTTACTTGAAAAAGAAGAAAAGCTTTACATTTTACATGGGCTTCTGAATTGTAGGTGCCAGAGAAGCTCTGAATGTCCTATGTGTTTGCAGGCCATTAGCCTGAAGGATCCGACCAGGTTAATTTTGTTTTTGATATTTAACTTCTGACTTTTTCTCATTCACACTTCTATGGAGTTATCTAACATTGTGAATGTGGCAGTCAAGAATTGCTTGAAGCAGTAGAACGTGAGAGGAGCTTTAGGGTTACTCCACCAAGAAATGCCACTATATTTCACCATCCTACGCTTGGCAATTTTGAATTACAGCATGTCTGTTTCTTACCAGTACTTATTAAGAATCTTTTGTATATTAAAAATTAATCATTGAACACATCATGACATGTGGAATTAAGGGAAATTATGTATTTCTTGTTCTGCATCGCAGTTACCTGTGGATGCAAATAACGCAGATCTTGAGGAGCGCATAATTCAGCATTTGACTGCTGCTGCTGCAATGGGAAGGGCCCACCATTATGGTAGGAGGGAAGGCCATAGAAGTCGGTCGTCTGCTCATGGACGTCCACAGTTCTTTGTATTTTCCACACATCCTGGCGCACCACCTTCTGGTTCTGTTTCTTCTCTGACACAGGTAGGAGGAGAAACTGAACCAGCTGCAATTGCTGTAGCTAGTCCATCCACACCACTTGCATCTCGTGGGGATGACTCATCACAGCATGTTCTGCCAGTTCCTCCTATACAAGCTGATCAAAATTCCTCTGCTGCATATACTGTACTACCAACAAATAGACGTGGATTTTCCTTTAATAATCGGTGGTTATGACTTTGTTTTATTTTAATTTTTTCTATGTTCTAATTAGGTCAATGTTCTGCCATTGTACAGCAAATGAACTTATCTGTATTAATTAATTTGTTTATAGAAGCACTTCTAGTCAGTCCTCACCGCCAAGTCAAGATAGGGCAGGACCATCCGATTTTCAGTCATTTTCAGAGTCTCTTAAATCTAGGTTCAATGCAGTGTCTATGAGGTATATTTATGATAGCAACAGATCTTTTTATTCTCTAGTAACTTATAATAGGTGTTGCATTATATATATTTCATATTGCTAATTCCTTTCTTAAAACTTGTTAAAATTAGATACAAAGAGTCAATTTCCAGAAGTACAAAAGGGTGGAAAGAGAGGTTCTTCTCACGTACCGCTTCCATGCCCGGTCTTAATTCTGAAGTTCGGACAGAAAACACAGGAACTACTTGTGTCCCTCACATAATGGAACAGAATGATACTAGAGGAACTATTAGAGCTAGCCAGGCTTCAATGTCAACTAATTCGGCTGTTTGTACAGAGCAGAACAACCAGAATGCTATGGAGAGGCCTGGAGAGAGACCTTTGAATAACAGCAATTCCCCAGCTTCTTGTGCCACAAGTTCATTTCCAAATTAAGTTATCAAATATTGTTTCTGCAATGCATCTGTCCTCAGCATTTCATCTTTGAAGGTGAGTCATGATGTTGTTGTGATTCTTTTTAAAATTTTTCAATAATTAGTCTAGCTGTGGGAATCTTCTGGTTGAACAAGTAGCTTCATTCCTAGTTCAGCATATATGTTCTTCCTCCACTTTTACTAATAATCGAAGGCCAGGGAGTCTCCTGAGTCATTATCTAAGGTTTTGTTGAGTTGATTTTACCTTCATGTAATGTTACTGTACATAGATGCACACTCCCATGAAGAGTAACCATGCTCTTCCCCCTCTAGGCTTGTTGGTTTCGATGCATTGATATATGACATGATTTTTTGTTGATACATATTGTCCACTCTTATACTTCCCCATGCTTTTTGTATTTTGCAATTTTTATTGATTAGGTAAAAAATTCATTTTCTTGAGGTTTTTATATATTATAAATATATCCTACAAGTTCAGTTTTTGTTTGTGGGAGACGTCTCTAATAGTCGTGAATGTTTCTAGCATACTTCAGGAGGTTTCTAACGTACTTCGGAGCAGGTCTATCCTACTTTTCATAGTTCTGTATGAGGCCTCTAATGACTTGTGAAATTATTGAAATCTGTTTATACTTAAGCCAAAAAATATTTAGGCAAGTTAATTAAATTGACCCTTGTAAAAGATTCAGCAAGGGCCCTGATTCAGCAAACACTTTCAGAATTCTCAAAGTTTTGGAATCTTGTTTGTAGTACATGTTGATCTTTACAGTATATTCATATTATAATTCTAACCTGGATTTTCAGGTTGTATTCCTGTTACTCCAGAAATGACATGCTGAGGAGAAAGGTGCTTTGCATTAATCAGGCCAGAGAATGAGCAAACGCACATGGAAACAGAGATGGTGATTGTGGTCTGACTCTGAATAAAAAAAAAAAAAAGAGAAGAAGTTTTAAGTATTTAAGAGCTTCCATCTGGACAGACTTTAAATGGGTAATGTATATGTAAATTTGTTTTTATATATGACCCAATTGGTGCAACACCGCATATTTGTAAACTATGTCTGGATGGTTAGCCTTTGGCACCATTTGAATGTTAACTCTATCCCATGGAGTGTCAGAGTTCAGTTGAACTTGAATTCATTTATAGATATACTATATATATATACATTATATAAATATGTATTATGTCATTTAAGGGTCATTCTATGATACTGGTATATATCATCACATCAGTGAGTTACCACCATTGGATAAGGATATAACCATTCATCCTCATTCGATGGCTCGAAAATATCTGGTATCATAGAATTTTCCAATTTCCATTATTTACTAGTAGATTTTAGTTTTTACATGATGGCAGCCTGGCGGGCAATGGCCTCTAAACTTCATTGCTTGTGGGGATATTGACAACTGATGTTTTCAGCTTTCTTGTCTCGGCAGAAAATAAACATTTTCTACGGCTTGTTATTGTGTTAATGTTAGGGGGTTTCGGATGATTGAAACAAAATTTAGTAGCTTCAGGCTTCAGTTAGAGATCACATTAGTATAGATATATAGGTAATGCTATACTTACAAAGTTGAGATAAAAAATTTGATATTTGTATTTCAACGGGGTATTTACTCTCAACCTCCCATTAAAATTTTTAGTAAACTCTAGCATCCCACTGAATATTAAACTAAAACTAATCATCCTATTAAATTTTAAATTAACATTGACCTCTTTAATATTGTAGTATCGTTAGTTATATTTAATGGTGTTACAGTAAAACTCACGAAAAATATCATAAACATCCCTCTGATATATATAATATAACAAACTTATCTCTTGATTATAAAATAATATAAAGATTATATTTTTTTATAATCCTTTGAAACTAATTAACATTATAGGTTTTTTCGATATTATTTTTATTAAAATGATATAAAATATTTAAAATTTAATAAAAATTCATAAAAAATAATAAAGATATATTTCATACACTAAATAATATTTATAAATTTTAAAAATTTATTAAATAATTTACTAAACAATTATAAAATAATTTTACTTACTAAAATTATTTAATTTTTATTAAATTACTTATTAAAATTTA
>JANKKB010001219.1:0-41269 GCA_026225775.1 Bursera palmeri
AAGGCAGGTGGGAGGTTTGTTTGTCAGAGGTGGGTGGCAGTGGAGGCGGTTATGGCGACGCCGGTGATGCAGAGGGCTGAAGGTGATCAATTTTGGTGGGAAGAGGCAAGTTGTGAAGGAAGATGGTTGCGGTGGGAGATGAGAAGGTAGAGATGGTGAGGGTAGAAATGGTACTTTCTTAATTATAAAAAATAAGTTTTAACGCCTGTTAAAAAGTTAGGGGATAAGTGTTAGTTTAGTATAAGATTGGGGTTAAGTGTTTTCCTAATATCTAATTGGGGGGTCAGAGAAATTCCCCAATAAAAGAGTGGATGATGCATAGCACAAACAACTTTATGATACCTACCCATGTGGGCCATGCATACGTACATATATATATATATATATATATATATTATTTATAACACAATTATTTACCTAACTTTGGCCTTTGATTAGACATTTCTTTAGCTTGGGGTAAGTGGTGGTGCAATCCCCATAGGCAATGGATAATGAAAAATTGAATAAATAAAAGGAAAAAAAAAAGAGAAAAAATTCACTTAAAAAATGTGGAATGGAATGAATATGAATTTGTTGAAGAAATTGATTGTGTAAAATTTGTAACATATGCAACTCAAAAATCAAATAATTAATTTATGTATAAATTAATTGCATTAATGATCTCCCCTTTCTTAATATAGACCCATGAATAATTAATTTATGTATAAATTCTTTTTTTTTTTTTATATATACATAGGTAAAAGTGCATTAACCCATTAATGTTGGCCTACAGAGCAACGGAAAGGACAATTTTGGTTTGATAATCAAATAAAACTGAGGTCCTTAAAAAACATTAAAATTAGAGAACTTATTAAAATTTTATAAACTTGAAAAAAAATTTAGATACTTTGATCTATTGAGAGCTCGACGCTTATTCTCTACTCAACAGATACTGTCAAATAGTATTTGATAATTTTAAACACTAGTATTTGATATTTAATACTTTCTATTAAATATTATTAAATATTTTTATTATTAAATAAAAGATTAAAATATCTAAGTATTTTAAAAATGATCAAAGTTTAAAGACCCTCCTTACGTTTGGACCATTTTTGTAGTTTTTTCGAAAAATTTTGTATCAAATATTTTTTCTAATTCAGTTCCTTAGATTTTATCGTTTTTTTCATAATAATCTTTAAATATATAAAATTTCACATAGACCCTTATTTTTACTGTAGAATTGCCTTAATAGAGAAAAAGTAGAGCAATTTTCGCTATTTGTTTATTTTTATTTCCAATAATACCATAATATCGCTTTCTCAGTCACTCTCCAAGCCCCACTTCACTGTAATCATGAAAGCTTAGATCTTTGCTTCAGTTTCTAACTGTTCACGCACTTGAGGTAAAGGTTAACATGCATTGCTCCATAGTATTGTAAGCAAAGTTTAGAAAAAGTTGAAAAAAAAAAAGAGCTTCGTTATTGTGTTTATTGTTGCTTTTTTGTTTTGTTTTTCTTGAATGAGAAAGAAAAGTTTGAAACTTTCCCGGACACAGTATTTAGATATAGTTGTATAAGTGGTTGAGTGGAGCTTTGGTGGACTTTGAGCTGGTTTCATGTGTGTTTGACTGTGTAGATCTTGGATTTTTTTATTTTTTATTTTTATTTTTACTTTTTTGGTTTTGGGTTATGTGGTTCTCGTGCTTTTCATTCTGTGTTTGGTGGATGTTTCGGTGCTAAGAAAGTCTGGGAAAAGAGAAGAAAAGAAAAAGGAAGTAAAAAGGTGCTTTTTTTTTTCAAATAACTTCTTTTTTTTGGTCTCTAGATGTGGTTGTGGGTTTGTAATGTTATTTTGTTTCTCAGTGTTGTAAACTTGTAACTGTTTGAGGCCTTCACTTTGGTTATGTTTGTTTTCATGTTCTAGGCATGAATGTAGACTACATTTGGCTTTTTGACAGTTTTTATTTTCAATTATCATCATGGTAAAGCTAGTTGTTTCTTTTGGATTTATAATCTCTAGTGCTCAATTTTGATACAGGTCTACAAATTCGATGTTGAATTTTGTTTAAATGTTAATATCCTTTACTAGGTTCATATGATTGCCTTTTCCAACATTTCTTTGTTGTTAGCAAATGGAGGGTTGTGGTTCATATTTTGTTTTTTCATATGATAGCACTTTTTTTTTTTTTTTTTTGAAATTTAAGATTTCTTGTTCAAAGGACTGCCAAATTTTGTAGGTTCCCTGAAGTGGAGGAATTTGCTATAGTAAACGATTTGAGACTTACAACATTTAGTTTATTTTCTTTTACCGCTCTTTTGAAGCAATACAAGGATTTCTTCAGATTGCATTAATTTTTTTTTCTGGTGAGGTTGTAACTGGTTGTTATTTTGCAGGCTTTTGTTCTCGTTCAAAATGGTCAAGAGCCTTAAAGTTTCTAATACACTTGAAGAATTTATAAACCCTAGACCTGATGGACATGCACTTTCTGAGCAAGACATTGCACTTAGTAAACTTGCCCAGCATTTTAAAGAGTCTCTTGCTCTTAAAGCTCAAGGTATACACAAATTCTGGGATACACAACCTGTTCCACATTTCAAGGATTTAGAAGACACCAGTTTGCCTGAAGGACCTATTGAACGTCCAAAACCCTCACATGAAGTAAAAAAAGAACCATACAAACTCCCTGACCTTTATGAATGGGTCACTTGTGATATTTGCACTGAAGAGATGTGCTCAGATGTTTATAACCTTCTCAGTAAGAATTATGTTGAGGATGACGAGAGTATGTTCAGATTTAACTATTCAAAGGAGTTTCTCCGCTGGTCTCTTCGCCCTCCTGGTTATATTAGGAGCTGGCACATTGGTGTTCGTGTCAAAAGTTCAAAGAAGTTGGTAGCTTTCATCACTGGGGTTCCTGCAAGAATCCGGGTCAATGACAACATTATTAGAATGGCAGAGATAAATTTCTTGTGTGTTCATAAGAAGCTTAGATCAAAAAGACTTGCTCCTGTCCTGATCAAAGAGATGACTAGAAGAGTTCACTTGGAGAATATCTGGCAAGCAGCTTATACTTCTGGAGTCATTATTCCCACACCGATATCGACTTGCCAATATTGGCATAGATCTTTGAATCCAAAGAAGCTGATTGATGTTGGATTTTCTAGACTGGGAGAAAGGATGACAGTTAGCCGAACGATTAAACTTAACAAGTTACCGGAGTCAACTATCACTCCAGGGTTTAGAGAGATGAAGCTTTTTGATATTCCTGGAGTTACTCGGCTACTTAGGAAATATTTGAGACAGTTTACTGTTGCACCTGACTTTGATGAATATGATGTGGAGCATTGGCTTCTTCCCAGAGTAAATGTTGTTGATAGCTTTCTGGTTGAAAATCCTGTAACCCATGAGATCACTGATTTTTGCAGCTTTTACACCCTTCCCTCTACAATTCTTGGCAACCCGAACCATTCGGCTTTGAAGGCGGCTTATGCCTATTATAATGTTGCCACACAGACCCCATTGGTTCAGTTGATGAATGATGCTCTTATTGTGGCCAAGCAGAGAGATTTTGATGTCTTCAATGCATTGGATGTTATGGAGAATGAATCTTTCTTGAAGGAACTGAAATTTGGACCTGGAGATGGGAGACTGAACTATTATCTTTACAACTATCGTACATCTGAAGAGTTAGAGCCATCGGAACTTGGTCTCGTACTTCTGTAGTTTGAGATCAAATTTCGATTTGTGCTTTGAAACTAATGGAAGCACTCTTCGTGAAATTTGCTTTGGTCTCGTACTTCTGTAGTTTGAGATCAAATTTCGATTTGTGCTTTGAAACTAATGGAAGCACTCTTCGTGAAATTTGCTTTTGGTGCTCGTTGTATGGCTAGACTAATTGCGGTAATCCTAGGCTAGGTTTTAGATTTTTTGGTGCTAATTAGTTAAACAAACTTTATGTTGCTTTGTTAGACTAGAAATCGTGGCCACTTACCAAAACTGACCTGTCACTTACCGTTAGGATTCAATGAGGATTGTAATTATCTTCCCGTCATTACCATATCTTTTTTGTATCCCATTTTGTTTCTTCTGCATAATAGTTACGCCTCAGGTAGACATTCTCTCTAGTTCTGGTCGAGCATGGTGGGAGTTTAGCATATATGGCTATGATATATATTGTCCCAGGAAGAAAAAAAGGCTCTGAAAGGGCAGTACATTATAATCTCGGTTTGTATTATTAAAAATCGGGCAGTACATTATAATCTCGGTTTGTATTATTAAAAATCCGGAACGTCATTGCCCCTGTCAATGTTTCAGTTGTTTATGGAGAACACACGATAAGTATTGCGAGGGGTGTCGTTCTTTCAAGTCTTGGAGCATTGATATGTCCTTGCGGGCCATGGTTCAATTTAAGGTCACAATCACCCCAATCCATCATCTTTTGACCAATTATATGGCAAATCCTACTATTCAGCGTAAGTCAAGACACCCCTATGAGGATCATAAATCATGATGTAAACATGCCAACCAAAGGTCAAATACTGCATCTCCATTCCAAGCAAAATGCTACTTTTACTTTCACTTCATCATGTCTTCCAAATTAGATTATACCCACCCAAATCTGACGCATCCAAACTCCACAAGCAACATAAAGTACCTTAGGATCATAAAAGATGTACAGAGTTACAATGTTACTATCCCTTCAAGCTGCATTGGGCAAAAACATTGAAGTTCTATTCGCTGTAAATGGTTGCCACCTTGTGCGTTGGCTGCACTTGTTCAAGCATCGAAATCAGTGTCCTCCATGAACAAAACAAAAAATTTGTACATCAATCTCATGTGTCATTGATCTCAGATGGACATGGTCTTTGATCCAGCGCCAAGTCGTTTTGATGCAAAGGGAGTGAAAAGTGTTCCATTGGATCAACGAATTTACATACAACCTGCAATTACATGGATTCTCTTATAAACCTACAATTGGCCACTCAAGCCAAGAGAACAATTTCACCACGAGAACCTGCAGTAGAACCGCCCAAAATTCAAGAAAAAGAAAAAATATCAACAAAGGTTCATTTCAGATTATGAAAAATGACAATAGTAAGCATGGGTATTACATTGTTCATAGATCTCTTTCACTAGCTGTAACATTGCATCAGTATCTTCTGCCATCTTTGAGACTCTTTCTGCCTCCTTAACAGCTTCAGCAGCCAAAAACGATTTGTTTTCTGCTTCAGCAATTCTATAGGCAGCAGCAATTGATGCTTCCTCCACAGTCTCACCCGAGATTGCTACCGCAGAATTCTGTGGTAGCCGTACCCGGACATCTTTTTGTTTTGGAATGGGTGTTTTAGTTCCCAAGGGGGAATCTTTCCTGATCTTGTAGCAATTTTGGACCTACAATGATATCATTAAGAACTGATAAGATAACAATCATGGATACAACAGTCAAAGCTACATTATAGCAATTCATTATCTTGTTGATTCAACATCTGTTTCATGCATCACAGAATGTATCATCACAAGGAGACAGTACCTCCTGAGTAAAATGATGAAAACAAAATAATGAAGTTGCTTTGCTAAAGGTTACTTTTGCACCATAATGAATTGAAAGGTTTTTATTAACATTTTAATGACATGTCCGGCAATTGCATAATTTTATCAGTTTGTAAACACTTAGAACAATCCTAGGACATCTAGACGCCACCTCTCAACAAGGAGAAAACAAGGACATCACAGCTCAGATTACAAGAAAAATTTTTCAAGAAAATGATTCACCTTTTCAAGCTTGCCTTGCGAAACAAGCCTTCGCAACCTTGAACTCAGTAATCTTCTAAAATTTGGTGGCACCTCATGCCTTTCCTGCGGTATGCATATCAAGATAGTCACTATCTCTTCCAAACTCGAATGTAGTATAAAGTTAACTACCAGACACTAACAATTGATTCATATATCAAAGTGAAATGCAATGAGCCTAAAGAATTACACTAAAACTAGATACATATTTCTTCCATAATCAAAACCAAACCCAAGATATGCTGCTCAACTGTGAAACATATTAAACCGAGCAAGAAAAAGGGGGGATGCTGATGCAACAGGACGAGTTAGGATTTTCTTTAATCTCTTTTTTAACATCTAAGGCCCACAAAAACACTTCTTTGCTTGCTTTCTCTCACTTTCTCCTTCCATAAGTATAACATAATCTCATTCAGAAATAGAGGTGAGAGGATACCACCAACAAACACAGAGCACAATCCCACTACCTAAGCTGCAACAAATAATGCCCATGAAGTTGAATGGCCATTTGTTACAATATAGAAAGCATTTGCATATATAATTTTATCCCTTAACATACGATTAGTGAAAATGGGGGAAATTTACCAAAATAATAGCTTGGGATACAATTTTAGGTGCCCACATGATGAGAATGAGTAATGTCTACATTTGGTAGGCTTTGGTTTTCTTCGTTCTAAATATCTAGGTCCTCTGCAATGGGTTTTCCAGCTAAAGATTCTATGATATACTCAGCCACTTTAGAAGAATAAAAGCTACACAAACTTGCAGGTGACAAGAAGATGTCCATCTGACCTCAATAAAGTTGACAATGGCACTTATATCAGATCCATTTGCATCTTTTATGGTTGAAATAGCTTCAAATATCATTGCATTATACCTGATAAACAAGACAATAGTAACCCATGAAGAGAATTAATATCCATCAATATTCATGTCTTACACATAGAAGAAGAAGAAAATTACATAAATAACAACCATAGTAAATTGATTAAAAATAATAACATAAATAATAGAGTTACACTTAACTGACAACAATGTATTAAAGATATCTATCACCCTAGTTCTTTTTTGTCCAATAGAAAGGCATATAAATGAAAGCCTTTCACCAACAAGATTTACATACAATATACATTTTTATGTAATTCGAAAGCAGAAGGAATAGAAAGACACACCTTGGACCATTCTTCCCGTCCAATGCAGCATTAGAAGCATCCTCCATGACAATATCTGAAGAAACATTACGATTAAGTGAAGAAGCAGGAGCAGAATTCGGAGTATTGGCAGGAGCAGCTGCAATAGCTTTTACTTTTTGCGTCCTCAATTTGTCTTTTGAGCCTTGTTGAGCAGTACTAACACTCAAGTTTCGCCATTTGTCCTGGGGTACATGAGCAAGGATGAGACAAGAAACAGCGAGAAAGTTTGGCTGAACTTGTTATAAGGAAGCCATAATACAATGCATCGGACTGCTGATAATTTCAATACACTAAACCCCAACAGAGAGCAATATAGAAAGGCTATATCCGTTAAATTAAAACTGAGCCACCACATCCCACTTAGTCATACTTATGTTTCAAGTAGGTTACAAACAGAACACCTGCGTACTCATTATGATACGATGTATTAACCCCTTCTTTACGGACTTACTATTTTACAAATATAAACACTAGCCCCTCTGAAACTAACAAAGACAATGCTACTAACCGGCTTCTTGTACCATGATATTTCACCAAGTTCGCGGTCCAAAAGTACATCCTATACAATGATGAAATCGATGCAGCAATACCACAAAAGCACTGAATTCTTTCTACAAAACTCAGCTTTCTAAAATTCCAATAACAAAACATTTTAACCTTCTTCCTCAGCTGAAATTCTATTCTGCAAAGCTGTAAATATCACTTTTTCGTTTTCTTCACATTTTCCATACTAATTGAAACCTCCAAAAAATTCACTGTCTACTCCACATTCCAAATCAATACTAATAATCAACACATAACACCTGAAAAATGGGAACTTTCACGTCAAAAACACAACATTAGGGTTTTTTCAGAGACAGAAAAAAATTCTAGGCATAAACCAAATCCAACCAAAATTCAACAGAAACCCATCTCGCTTCTCACCAAAACAAATCACACTAGGGTTTCATTTCAAGAATTGAATCAACAAAACGTAATTTTTAGCAGACAACAGAAACCAAGAGAAAAGGAATGGCAGAAATGGCAAATAAATGGAAACCTTGAGGTCAATATTGGAACGGTGGGTGAGGAAAGGGGCGAATTCTGGATCTTTCAAAATGTTCTTCCACTTCCCTGGACCGTGCTTTGCCACCCCAGCTAGTAGGGCCTCCTCCTCGTCCGCCGTCCACTTCTGCTTCTGATTTCCCATTTTACCCCTCAATTCTCTCTGTCTCTCTCTCCCTCTCCTTCCGTCACTATATCTACAACACGTTCTGCTTCTTCTTCCTCTTCTAGGCGTGTCCCCCCGTGAAAGAGGAAGAAAAGTACAATGGTTCTACTTTGACGATGTCGTGTTGTGCTCTGTTTTTTTTTTTGTCCTAAAGAACAAAGGATAATATCACAAATGCCTCTGAAACTTGACAAACATTCTGATTCATTATATTTGGAAAAATTTGAAGCAACCCTTTCCTTTTGTGAAATATCTAAAATGCCCTCTATTTGCTTATCTCGGAGTTACCATCAAAAATGATTTTATAGATGATTAAGAAAACAATTTTATGTCTTATAAAAGGTTGTGAATGAAGCTCTTTTTCTACATTTTTGAAAACAATAAAATATCAAAAATAACTTTACGGTATTTTAAAAGGTTTATCTTGCTCTATCTCTACTTGCTTGACGCCCGACAAGGTCTAGTTCAATAAACTCTATATGGAAAAGCCAAACAAATAAATACTTAATATAAGGGGAATTTCTCTAACCCCCCAATTAGATTTCAAGAAAACACTTAACCCCACACTTTTCCTAAACTAACACTTATCCCCCAAAAAATTATCACTGTTTTCTCAANNNTAACACTTATCCCCCAAATATTTGGGGGGTAAATGTAGTTTAATAAAAATATGAGGTTAAGTGTTTTCTTCAAATTTAATTGGGGGGTTATTGCATTTCCCCCTTAATATAACAGTAAATCCCTGCACCTAACCAAACCCCTGACACTAAACCAAAGCCCTAGAATTAAATTATAAAATAAAAATATGAAATACTTCCGAATTAAATCAAGTGTAACCCAATTTTACCCTTTTTCACCTCATCAATAATTTCTCTCATTAATTCCCAGTACAGGGTAAAAAGATAATTTACATGGTTAATTCTAATGTTGACAAAACAATAGGAATGAAAGCAACGAAAGCACTTCCGGGAAACAGATTCTAGTTTCTAGACAACAAAAACTGTGGCGCCCGCCAACAAACGCAGCCCAACCATCGCGTGCCAAACCTCAAGAAACCATCAATCTCAACCGTCCAGTTACAAGTGGTCTCCCAAATATACGGTCCACACTCAATCAAACTCTACACAGAATCTACCGAATACTATTCTCTGAACACCAGTGAGACTCTGACTCATAAATAAATAAATAAATAGAAAAGGGCAAATTGGAAAACAAATAGAAAACAAAAAAATAAAAGTCTAAAGTGAGGGATCTCTGTATCCTGAGCAACCCTAACAATAAATTTCACGTTTTTCTACCAAACCAAATTGAACCCACTTCATTTCCAAGTCTATTCTTTCGTTTCGGACTGAAAGCTGCAATTTTTTTAGGTGTTTTTTTTTTTTGGCTTGGAGATTGAGTTTGATAGTCATGGCTTATGCATCTCAAATCATCAATCACTCTAAGAAGGTATTTTTTTCTTTCGATTCTAAATATATCACTTTGGAGCTTTTTGTAACAATGGTTCAGTGTTAGATTCCGTGTTTAAGTTATATTCAGCTTATACTGAGTACAGGCTTGGTGTGTATCAGTTTCATGTTGATTGCGGTCATATTTTGACTGTGACTTTGGTGATTTTTCATTTCTTTGATGGTATTGATTTCTGAAGTGGGTTTGATTAGTAAATTTGTGTAGTTTAATGTTTTAATTGTTTATGGATGTTAGATGTGGTTTTGATAATTAGAGTTTTATCGGATTGTTGAAGATTTCATCTTTATGGTGTCCATATTCTATTAAGTTTGGGCATATTGAGTTTTGATGGCATGCTTGGTGGTGATATGCATTTTATTTTTGTAGTTATCTAGCTTCGTTTTGATGTTGTGTACGTTAAATGTGGATGGATATTGATACCATCACTTACCACTGAGTGATTTCTGTGCTTCTTGTTGCAGTTAAGGAATTTTTCCACTTTACTGCGGAACGAGCATGCCATTTTGGTTCGTTGGTTTTCGAATGATTCTATTGGTAAAAGAGATGGTATGTAGCTGATCTTGATCATACAGACTTTTACTTTTTTATTTTTCACTTGTTTACTAGTGTTGTCCGATCGGTGCACCAACTGATAATTTTGGGGATAGGCTTTTATTTTTCCTCTCTAATATCAATCATGTAATAGATATTTTATTTTTCAGATCTTTTAAAGCTTCGCCGTCATGGTTACGCGCACGTGGAGAGTGAAAGGCTCTTCAACTCAACGATGAATAACACTGTAAATGCTGCCATCTTTTGTTTCAGAAATGAAGCAATAAATACTGACTATAATTAGGGCCTCTTGAAAAATCACTTTTTCTATTTATTTTCTGGACTGGTCTATGCTACCCTTCACTTACTATTAGATTTTGTAAATAAGTTGGACTTAGAAACATTTGGCAAATCTTATGTAGGTATCATCATTGGGCGTATTCAAGAAAAATCTTTCAACGACAAGAAGAATGGCAGGAAATCCAGTGGCCAGGTCCAGTAAGGTATTTGCATGGTATGTTGTCCAACCCTTTGTTGCTTTTTTCTCACTTTGGAGTCAAATGTTTTCTTGATGATTTTCGAGGGCCTGAAATTTTCGTTCTTCATTATTCAGTTCACAGGTACAATCAAGGAGAGGATTTTCATCTGATTCAGGTACAATTTGTAGCTTTTCTTAAGAACCCTCATATAAATTTTTTTGTAGCTTTTCTAGAACTTTTTTAATCTAATCTTAAGAGTTCATTTTCAAAGGAATACATTTCAACCTTTCCACGCATTTTCCTTTTATTTTAATTTTTTGTTCTTTTTTATGCATAACCCAGGGTGGTTACCCTTCCCTAGGTTTCTTACTTTCATAGTGATCAGCCAGTCCACTATGTAAGTATCTCTTTTAGATTTAATACATTTTCCTATAGTTTGTTTAGAAAAATGGTACTGAATGTGACAGGCCCTTTAGCACTTTTCTATACAACTAGGACCATATTATTGCCAAGAATAGAGGCCATTTGACTGCTTCGCATTTTCTATCTCTACTTTAAGTTAGTATGCTACCATGAGTAATTTTTGTCTTTTGGGTTTTTCCTTGCTAGCATTTTGTACTTTCCAACAGAGTTGTGGAACATTATCCACTGAGCAGTGATGTTCTGGTGTTTATTCTTGAGACTGATTGTTAAATGGTTCATCAAGAATCATGTTGGTTTTACTATTTCTCCTTTTCAGATTTAACACTGGCCTTCTCATTTCCAGGAGTTATCCCTTTTGGTCTTTGGTTCAAATTGGTTGATCGCATTATATTTGTGTGCCTTCTTATTCTGTGTACTAACTGGTCTCGAAAAATTATCTTTCAGAGCTTCCTCCACACCAAGAGATTGGGATGCCCTCTCTTTCACCTACAATGCAAGAGGCATGCAACTATGTTAACCCTTCTACTAACGATATGGCATGCTAGGTTAGTTGTTTCCTGCTGAGTGATTCCTTCATGAATGCAGGGTAATATTGCTAGGTGGTTGAAGAAAGAAGGTGATAAAGTTTCCACTGGTGAAGTACTCTGTGAAGTTGAAACTGTATGTCCCTCGTTCTTTTTGTCTGTTAAAATTTCAGCACTGAATGAAATCCTGAATTTATCTTGCATTACTCACCTTGGAAATTTGACATTTTTTTACATCTGATATTGACAGGATAAAGCTACAGTTGAGATGGAATGCATGGAGGAGGGTTATCTTGCCAAGATAATAAAGGGAGATGGGTCAAAAGATATTAAAGTTGGTGAGGTATTGCTTTTATCTCGGAGATACTTGTATGCATATATACGGTTCAATATTTCTGCTCTTGGGGAGGGATGCTTGAAATAAGTGTTGGCGAGGTAGTGATTTTATCTGTGAAGTGCTCGTGTGCATATATATGTTCAATTTCTCTTGGGGGAAGTGAAGGGAGGATTGTTTCAAATGTGAGAATGATGTAGTGTTTCTGCTATCATGTAGATCATTGCTATTACTGTTGAAGATGAGGAGGACATTGCCAAGTTTAAAGATTACACTCCTAAAGCATCAGATTCTGGTTCTGCTTCATCGAAAGAGCCTTCTCCTCCTCCTCCACCACCCAAGGAGGAGGTGGTTGAAAAACCAGTCAGTTCACCGGAACCAAAGATCTCCAAGCCTGGTGCAGCTCCTGCTGAAGATCGCATATTTGCCAGTCCTCTTGCAAGAAAATTGGCTGAAGAGAATAATGTTAGTCATACTTATTAAATGCCACCTTTGACTTTTTAGGTCAACAGTAGGATGTGGTTACTGGTTATGAATGTCAAATCATTTCTAGCTAACATGTGTTGCTTCACTTATTTTTCCTGTATGAATTTAGGTTCCCCTTTCAAGCATCAAGGGAACTGGTCCTGATGGACGCATTGTGAAGGCTGATATTGAAGATTATTTGGGTATTGTATTCATAATTTTCATGCTGAGAATCTGTTATTTTTATAGTTCTTTTTTATATCCCTTTAGTCAAGTAATATATATACTGCTCGATAATGTGTGATACAAGTATTCCTATGTATTTCTATCTTGCTATAATGGTCACTTAGCTAATCAGTAAAAAGTGTTGGGTATCATGTAGCTTCTGGTGTTAAAGAAGCCAAAGCTCCTAAGACTAAGGATGCAACAGCTCCAGCTTTGGATTATGTGGACATCCCTCATTCTCAAATAAGAAAGGTAACATGTTAATATGGGGTTACAAATTTTATTCTTTAATTCCACTCTGCACAGGCCAATAACTTGTTTAAAGTTGGTGGTATCTGCACTTCTCAGAAGTGCATTTTTCTCATTACTTTTTCTTTGTCAAGATCTTATCTGAAACTAATCTGGTGTAACTTCGACAGATCACAGCTTCACGCTTATTATTCTCGAAGCAGACTATCCCTCATTATTATTTGACTGTAGATACATGTGTTGACAAACTTATGGAGTAAGTTTCTTTCAACCATCTTGAATTTCAGATGTTTTGTACATTATGTGATAATTTGAATTTTTCTGCAGTTTGCGAAGCCAACTCAATTCCATACAAGAGGCTTCGGGTGGGAAGCGGATATCTGTTAATGATCTTGTGATTAAGGTATACAGCTCCATTGTCCATAGCTACTAGATGTGGAAATTGGGTTTTTTCAGCTTTAGTTTTAACTTATGACATCCAGTAATGTGCCAGTCTGAGGGCTATGATGGCATTTTAGGATTTGTTAAGGGAAAAACTTACAAGTAAAAGTGTATTCCTCGAGTATATTTTATTATCAAATTGCTTTGCCCTATACCTTGAAAGTTGTCCTTTAGCTTTCTCTGGCCACTTATTTTATTATGATGGAATATCAAATGGAACATGACAAAACATATTCCTTGGAACTTTCTTTTAAACCATTAATAGTGCTTCTAACACACTGTTATAACTACAATACATGAGAAATTGAGTGTTGAAGTTGCTTAGAAAAGGGGATGTCCTTATTTCCCCATTTCACTGCGTTTATGTCTTAGACTTGATGTATTGTCATTATTGGTTTGGCTATTCAGAAGTGTTCTGATGGAGTTTTACTTGGTATTTAACTTCAGGCTGCAGCTTTGGCTCTTCGAAAAATTCCTCAATGCAACAGTTCATGGACTGACGAATACATCCGCCAGTGAGTAAACTATAATGTAAATTCTGATCGACTCATGGAATGGACTCATCTTGATTATGAAAATTTTCTTTCGGCTTTTAATCCAGGTTTAACAATGTGAATATTAATGTAGCAGTACAGACAGATAATGGACTTTATGTTCCTGTTGTGAGGGTGAGCCATTATTATTTTCTTGTAGGAATTGAATAATATCTGCTGTAGTTCCATTAGTAGGTCCATTGACGAGAGTTTATATGGTTGTGCAGGACGCAGACAAGAAAGGCTTATCTGCAATTGCAGAAGAGGTCAAACTTTTGGCCCAAAAAGCCAAAGATAACAGCTTAAAACCAGAAGATTATGAGGTCAAAGTTCATTTAGTGAATGTTAGCTGGTGCGCAATCATTTTTTGTGTTCTTGTTTTCTTACTGCCGTTTTTTCTTTATTTGCAGGGAGGCACATTTACTGTGTCCAACCTGGGAGGACCTTTTGGCATCAAGCAATTTTGTGCCATTATTAATCCTCCTCAAGCAGGCATTCTTGCAGTTGGATCTGGTAAGCTTGGCACTCAATGTAACCATTTTCAGACAATAGTCATTATCATTTTCACTTTGTTATAGTATCACTCTGATTTTTCCACCTTAACCTTGAGCAGCTGAGAAGAGGGTTATTCCTGGTTCGGGTACAGAGGAATACAAATTTGCTTCATTCATGTCTGTAACGCTAAGTTGTGATCATCGTGTAATTGATGGTAGGCAGCTCTACTAAGTCTATTGTGATCACAATACGTTCCAGTCTAACTTTAGTGCTTTTGTGAATGTCCATGTAATGATGAGACTCTGTTGATTTTGCTTGCTATGCGTACAGGTGCAATTGGTGCAGAATGGTTAAAAGCATTCAAAGGATACATTGAGAATCCAGAGTCGATGTTACTCTAAGTTGAACTCTCGTTTTTTTTTTTTTCGTTTTCTAAATTCTGATGCTTTTTTCCCTTNTTTTTTTTTTTTTTCGTTTTCTAAATTCTGATGCTTTTTTCCCTATCTGTTTTGATGAGGGACTTGGTATTCAATCCCAAAGGTTTGTCCTAGATTCAGTTGGCATGGTTGTAACAGTGGGAGGGTAATTTTTCTCCGGAGTAAACAAAATGGAAACAAATAATTTTTTCTTCTTCGAGAATAAAAAAGCAAAGGGGATGGAGGCATGAAACTTTGAACATGATTTTGATGAGTGTAATTACCCCTTTGATGTGGATAATAAATTGAATAATCCTATGATCTTTTGACAACCTCTGACAGGCTTTTTTTTTTTCTTCTTTTCTTATTTGAATGATCATAATGATTAATTGAAATTCCTTGAAGAAAGATAATATAACTGCATGCGGATATCCGTGGACCTTCTTTGTTGTTTCCTGATGTATAATACCTTTGCCTATGGAGTATTAAACGGTTGGGTATGCGATGCTTTGTTTGGTTTTATAAGTTGAGAGAATGTAATCCAAGAGAAACTTCTTTTTGTTTAGTCTATTAAAACATTGTGTATAAAGCTATGTTGCATCATCTTCCTATCATTCTAAGCAAAAGGAGAATGCCGGGAATAAAATACAACAAAAGAGCAAATGAAGAAAAGGAAACTGCCTCTTTGCCATTCAAGCATATGTCACAAGTTACGGGAACTTGAAAAGTGAATCGCAAATGAAACTTTAGAGGAAATTAATTGCACATTAATTAAGACATAAGTTGTAGACTTGTAAATAACGCTTGATGTAATTAGACGTAAATGTAACATTACTCTCAACAGGCCATAATTATGTTTCAGAAAACAGTGCCAAAAATCTTCCTCCATAATCCATAATTAAACACACTTCTCTTTCAACTTTCATTCGATTCTTAATAGACGCAAGAGAAGGATCCAGCTTAACATACAGTCGAGGAATCGTTTACAAGATTGCTTCCTTTAATTAATTATCTTCTTGCATCCGATCAGCTTCAAATTTACACTTGGAATCTAAATGTTAATAATCCTGCAAACCGATGCAAATGAAAATAACTAGGAGCAAGAAATCTTTCCATGTCTATAATGACAAGGATAACTAAAGCACCTTTTATTTGTTACACTTTGAAATATTGGAACAAATTTTGAGTAATCAAGTGCACAAGGATGATCCATCAATATCATATGCCTCATCAAGCCATTCAAACACCCAAATTACTAATAAAAAAGGTTGAACACAGATTGTCAACATCACAGCTTTTGGCAAATAAAACGACAAATTCCAAATAGATTTAGAAATTATGGCATAACCCTGCTTTATGCCAGACCTTCGGCAGCCAAAAGAGAAACGTCGTAGACTCGAAGAAATAGGAAAGCAATAACAGACAATATAATATACTGAAATATTAGCTCAAATGTTAAGTTCTTTTGCTTTGCATATCCTTGCTAAAATGTTCGCACACAGTGTCAACAAGCTAAATCCTCAAAGAAAACAATGCAACATATCATGGAACAGATTATAGCAGCATAGTTCACATAAACATATCAAAGCACATATACACAAGAAACCTAGGGGGCAGTAATCGAATAAACACTGAATTTCCAAGGCTAATTATTTACACAAAGCATGATTTAGACGACTAAAAATACTTGACAATAATGGTAGGCAGAGTCCAAACCTATCTAAATTTAAACCCGTTGCACAAACCAATGAACTTAAACTAGAGAAATCATAGTAAGTTGGTATTTTTCACTCTAATCTGTGCATTCATGCTTCCCTTGCTGCTAATCTGTCAAACACACATGTACTCCTCCTACAAACACCAATCCACAACCCTATCATGCTACCACTGCTGGTACCTAAGCAACAAGGCTACGAAAAATATCAGCAAACAATTAGACAAAAATACAACTCAAAACAATTTAACTGATCTATCGTTATATATAAAAACTCAAAAACTACAATTTCAAAGGCACAGGAAACATATAAAAATAATACTTAATCAGATAAGTATGGGTAAACACAACTTTCCATTTCCATCAACGGAAATCATCAGTGTCTTTCATCACCAAATAAATATTTATTACATCGGAACCGAACAATGAAAAATATTATATCCATCAAATTAATCAATTATCACGATTCATATCTCAATCAAAACGTTCTTTTCATTCTTTCATTAATTCCCTCCTTCTACTCTATCAAAATTGAAAATTCTCCAAACCCATCTCAAATAGGCACGTATCTTTTCATCGCCTGTTTTGCCGCAACAGCCGCGCCCGCCGCCAACCCTCCAAGCGCACCGGCCACAGCCGCCGACCTCACCCCTCTCGCAGCCCTACAAACAGCCCCAGTCCCAAGCCCCGCCGCAACACTACTCCAAACATCATCCCTATCAGTAACCGCCACGACGCCGCTCTCCATCCCTGCATATATGAGCCCGATCACGCCGACCCGGTTGCCCCAGGACCGACCCGAATGACCGGAAGAATTCAAAACCCTGTTGATCTTGAGCTTGAGAGTGTCCCCAGCCTCCATCGACTTGAAGGCGGAGACCAAGCCGATGCCGGCGCCGGTGACGGAGCCGGCTAAGTAAGCGGAGCCGGTGTAGAAGGTCAGATTCTCCCCCCAGGAGCGTCGCTGGTGGAGAGACTCTTCGGAGAATAGGAATTCGGGTGAGGTGGGGACCTTGTAGAGGGTTTGGGCGGGGAGATTGAGGTCGGCATAAGGGTTGTAGAGACGCATGCTGTTTGGGTCGGGCTCGCGATCCGATCCCATGGTGTGGTGGGAAGCCATGAATTCGTCGCGTTGGGTTCTGGTTGTTTCTAGGGTTAGGGTTTGATTTAGAGAGAGAGACAGGTTTTAATGAGTTGTTGAAGAGAATAAGCTGCGAAGGCTCTAGTTGAGAATAAGTCGTTCTGGCTTTTTCCAGACACGTCACTGTTAAAGTTACCAAATTCTTTTGTTGAACAAAATAACCATATCATCCCTGAGGATTCATAAAATATCCATAACACCCCTCAATTTTAAGTTCTTTTATTAAGTATCAATGTCATTCAAAAAATCATATCAATTTCTTTACAAATTATGAAATATTATTATATTATTTATCATTACTTTTCTTATTTATTATTATTATTATTTTAATTAATGATATATTTTTCAAATCAAATTTATAAATAATTAATTTGATGGAATGTGTAGCATTAACTAAAAATAAATAAAAATAAACATATACCACTAGAACCATGCAACTTATTAGAGTAAAATATCCTTATTTAGATAAAAATAATAACTGAAAAAATTTATAATAAATTATATAATAATACGTGTAAATCCTGTAATGGGAAGAAATCGATTTTGTGGATTTTCGTTGATCAAAGCGCATCAACATCCATCACCCTTTTATCAGATGGCATTGCCGCGTCCATCACCAACGAAAACCATCTGCTGAAATACATTTCTTCGCCATAGGAGAGTTATGGAGATTGCAAACTTCATTTCTTTCGTTTGAATATAGGTGGCTATGTTACTATAACACTACTGCTAACAAATCAAATCATTGCTGTATGTTACCACTAAATCATGGTTCCAGTAACGTTACTGATTCGATTTGTGAATATATTTGAATAAAATAGACAACAAAGACACGGTCCAAGGATGGTGTGGAAATGAAGATTATATCATTGTTTCCTATATTCAGAAATATTGAGATTTTCTGTATCACAAAAGCTTTAATCAATGGCTAATTACATGATCCCTTCCTTCTATCAAACCAAAATTTTCAAGGAATCAAAACCCAACAAAACTGTGAAATATCGAAAAAGAAACTTGAATCCCGAACCTAAATCACTACAGTACTTTCTTTTTCTTTCCATTACTTGATACTGAACATACAATGAGAAGATAGTTAAGCAACTCACTCTTGACTCTCAAATCTACAATGGTTTGTTTGACAAACGATCCCTTCAATGTGCCAGTTGGGGCATCCATTAACTGTCTTGAGAAATAGCTGATGTTTCTTCTCAGGCCGCTTTTAAGCTTTCCGACAAAATCTGGTATCTCTGCTTTTGCTGCTTCCCAGATGGCAAAGACAATTAAACGTGAGAAGTGAATGGGGAAGTAAAATGGTTAAGAGTCTGATATCTGTGCAGTAGAATTTAAAGGTAATATGTTAGCCGAGCAAAGTGAATCATACCTGGTCTGAGACAGATGGTGAGACTTTATTTAGTGCTCGTTCAAAATGAGTCATCTTGATTGTGAATGGAGTCGGATCTGAGCAGCTCTTGCTTGATGTCACTTTCTCTTCCAGAGCAGCCATTGCAGCTTCATTCATCTGGCATCGGTTCGATTAAAATTATAAAGTCCCAACACCAAGCACAGATTGATAGGAAATATCATCAGCATCACGAACGAATCAATAGACAGGTTGCTAAAAACTCTCAATTTAAATCTTCCCCAGGATGTTTGCTAGATCATATTCAGAAACTTAAGGTTTTAAAAAAAAAAAAAGTGCTAAAAGTAGACTAACCAGTGCAGCAAGATCAGCTCCACTTAAATTTTCACAAGCATTCATCCGTGCAATGGCAGTCAAATCCACATTGGCATCTATTGGCTTCTTCCTTGCAAGAGCCTTCAAGATCAATGCACGCTCATCTGGACTGGGTAGTGGAACATAGAGAAGTTTACCAAACCTACCAGGCCTTAAGACAGCACGATCCATTACATCAGGCCTGCCAACAGAAATCCCAGCTTCAAGGTCAACAACTATGGTGGTATCCTCATCAAAACAAATTAAAAAAAAAAAAAAGATGAAACATAACTGTACCTATTGGTGGCACCAATGACAAAAACACCCCGTCGTGTATCAGCTCCATCTAACTCTATGAGTAACTGCAGTTGTAAAAATGAATTCACTTCATCTGGATTGACGATAAAAATTGTTGGTATCGAGAAAACTAACGGGAGTGCATGACTCTGTTATAGATGGTCATTGGAGATCATATTACCTGGTTCAAAAGTCGTTCAACAACCCAGCCCCCTTCTCTTCCACGCTTTGTTGTCAGAGCATCCACCTAAAGATAATGAAAAGGAATCAAAAATTACCAAACAAATGTAAATCAATCACCTCAAGATAGGAACTGAAGCACAGTAAAAAAAAAAAAAAAATAACCAGCATTTAAAGAATATTTATGTTTTATGGCACAGGCTTTACAGCTGAACTTAACCAAGAAGTTCCCACTTAAACCTTAAGAATCTAAAACGACGTGAAAAAGCCTCAGTAAAGACTAAATTCTTGACCAAGATTAGCAGTATGCCTGAGTACTGTCTTCACAGTTTCTACCAAGATCCCCTAATTATTTATTTCTCCAGATAACCTCTCTTCTAAGGAGATACACTGAAAAATGTTTTTTTAAATTTCAGCTTAACTCTTTAATAGTAACCCTCCAGTCATAAATTACCATCCTCATTGGCTAACTTTAAAGAACAGACAACCACCAACCTCATCAAAGAAAAGTATGCATGGTGAACATGTTCTTGCACGGCTGAATAATGTTCGAACTGCCAGCTCACTTTCTCCAACATATTTATTGAGGAGTTCAGGGCCCTAAAATAGTGCAAATCTTTAATTCTCAAATTAAGGATTAACATTCTTTAGAAAAAAAATGTACCAAGCATCCAATGGAAGCTTACTTAAAACTTCGAAAAAAATTAAGGTAAAAGAGGATTGACCTTAATATGAATGAAATTGGCTCCAGCCTCATTAGCAACAGCTTTAGCAATAAGTGTTTTACCACAGCCTGGTGGCCCATAAAGTAAAAATCCCGTCTCGAAATCAACTCCAAATCCCTGAATAAGCAAAACATATTTGGGACTCAGAAAAGTAATCAGCTAATCATCCATTTAGTTGTTTTCTTTTTAGTAACAGTATATGTGTCTAACCCTTTTACTATTCTTTCGGTCCTAAATTCTTCAGTTTCTTCTTTTCTTTTCAGGAGATCTCATCCTAATCTTATATCTTCCATTCTTTTCACTTACAACAACTAATGCTTTTTTAACAGTGGAAGAGATAATTAAATTACCTCATACTCCTCGGGATATTTTATACGCCTAACTACGTAGCGTTCAAACTCCTCCCTTAAGAAATCAAGCCCACCGACATCGTCCCATTTAACATTTGGAATACTAGAGAATCCTTCTCTTCTGGATGAGGGTTGAACCATTTTAGTTGCTTCCTGCAGGATATAACATAAAATACAATTGGCTTTTTCATGTTAAGCAATTTAATCTGCAAAAACATTAAATTAAAAGTACTGTAAATTATATATAGTATAATCAAGTCAGTAGCATAAATTAGTACACTGCCATGCGACTGCAAAGGTATCTAGCATGTCCTTAGAAAGCATTGAGTATCTAATGCATGCCTACATAAGGCATTGGTGTGTTAAATTCAACCATATCCATAGCTGTATTTGTGATTTTACCAATTGTAGCCACAGGGCTGAGAAGAAAAATAATGGCAACAATGGAGCAAATAGCACTAAAAATGAAAAAATAACTTCACTTCCAATATAATTTTTAAAAATTACAGCAGAACTGCAATCTGAAAACTGTAAAAGATCATTAAGATTGTTCTATTAAGTACATTAGAAAAAAAAAAAGGAAAGTTGCAGAAGTTACCTCAAAATCAGTCATAGTAATCATTAGCCTTTCCATCTCTTCAGGCAACCATGGCTGTCTCCACCAATCATCTGTATGTTCCTCAGGTATAGAATCTTTAGATAGCTCAGACTTTCTTTGATCAATGATTCTTTTCATGGCAAGGTTACCGGCCTTGTTAGCAAGTGCTGCCAAATCAGCTCCCACAAACCCTGGGGTAGATCTGGCTATTTTCAAAAGATCAAAAGAACCCTCTAATCTAAGATTTTGGGTAAGCACAGAAAGAATCTGTACCCTTGCATTCTCATCTGGAACACCAAGAACAATCTCACGATCAAATCTTCCAGGTCTC
This sequence comes from Bursera palmeri, assembly GCA_026225775.1. Taxonomy (NCBI): domain Eukaryota; kingdom Viridiplantae; phylum Streptophyta; class Magnoliopsida; order Sapindales; family Burseraceae; genus Bursera; species Bursera palmeri. Next base: position 21,807 of record JANKKB010001219.1, read on the forward strand.
CTCAGTGCAGGATCAACAGCATCTGGTCTATTAGTAGCTCCAATCACAAGAACATAACCAGGCCTCGACTCGGAGTTATCCAAATCCGAATTATTATCACTTGATTGTACAAGTCTAAGAGATTCATCCATGCAAGTCATTAATTGAGTCACAATCCGTCTCTCCATCTCCCTCTGCAGATTTTCTCTTTTTGAAGCAATTGCGTCAATCTCATCAATAAATACAATTGATGGTGCAGTCCTGTATGCTTTTGAGAAAAGCTCTCTGATGTTTTCTTCTGATGCACCTGAGATTTTCAGCATATTGGAAAGGTATCATGAACACATTGCAGTAACACACAACTTTAACAATACAAACTAGGTTCCTATCGCGAGATAAATTAACAAATAAAAAGGTCATTAAGCCAAATTCTATACAAAGTTCAGGTATTTTGGAAAGCCGAAAATAACATGGAACAAGTTAGAACAAAATGCAAATAGTTTCTAACAGAGCAAAATGATAGATCATTCAACAGAAGCAAATTTGACACAACATGACACCAGAATAAACACTTCATATGGACCTCATGTTAACTACAACCCATTTAATATTATCAATCAGAATTCTCAGATTTCCATTTAAAAATAAATGGTAAGTAAACAAAAAGCAGAAGAAAATATACCAGATACACCCGAGACGACTTCGGTGGCCGAAATCTTGTAGAAGGGAACACCAGTTTCATTGGCAATGGCATGAGCCAACTTGGTCTTTCCACAACCAGGTGGACCGTGCAGTAAAATCCCAGCCATAGGCCTCACTCCGAGCCACTGTGGCAGCTGTGGATGATACAAAGGCACAATTACTTCCATCTTCAACTCCTCCAACACACTCTCCATCCCTCCCAAGTCCCTAAACCTCGGTCCATCCTTCCCCTTCACTTCCACACCACCCGAACCCGATTTTGCCAAATCTTTCTTCATCTCAATCTCCCAACCTTTACTTACATTAAGCAACTCAGTCTTTCTCTCAGCAACTTCAAACTCTACATTCTTCTCCTCGTTCTTCGGTTTCTCGCTCGAATACGCTTCTCGTAACATAGACTTCATCAAATCAATCTCCGGCTCCACTTTCTCCTCGTAAATTGCATCTTCGGACGTCGACACCGCCCCATCTTCTGACTCTGACTCCGACTCAGAATCCGACTCAGACGACGTCGTTTCACTCTGTCTCCTTCTCTTAACGTGCTGATTCTCCAACCTCAACAACCTCTCCTCCTTATCGTCAGTTCTCCTCCGATTCTTCCCCGGAGAAGCACTTACGTTTGAATTCGAATTCGGATTCTTCCTCGTTCGTTGTCTCGATGAGTCCAGGGTATCCTTCACGGCTCTGGTGAAAGGCTGTTGTTTCATTCGTCTATAGTCGGGATAATTTGTTCGAAGATAGTCAACGATTTCGTCCACCGTGGAGTATCTTTTTTCTAATGATTCAATTCGACGGCGAAGAATTTCCGAGGCCAACCTTCCGCCGCCTCCTGTTCTTCTCCCCATTTTCTTCTCCTCTCTTCTTCGACTCGAGAGTCTTCTTCTTCTTCTCTGTGTCAATGACAGCTGTCAAGCTTCAAAGATGGAAAATTTTTCCGTCCTGTCTCTGCCAAAACGACATTCCACCGCTTCGGGCAAAGCTTAAAACCACAGAGTGAGAGACAGACTGGAAGAGCACTGCGTTTAGGGTTTGGACACAGAGAAGCAGCTCACCGCCTCATTCGACGTCGTTTAAGTTTAAGTTTTAAACTTTTTTTTGGATAAAAACCGTGACACCCACTGTTTGACAAAATATCACGGTCTCTCCAACCTTTTCGAAAATATCCATTCAACCCCTAGCTATTACTAAGTAATGTTTGATCGGTAATGCTATAATATGAGTTTGGTTTCAAACCCATCACAAATGTCCCACTTTCCATTTCTTTAAATGAATAAAATAACAGGAAAAAAAACAACTTTATTAAAGAAAAAATTGCAACTACAAAACAATCATTCAAGACTCAATTTTTAATTTTTCAATATTAACCCAAAAGTGAATAACAAAGCCAAATTGTAAGGAGATAAGGTAAGAGGGGATTCGAGAAGCAAATGCTTGAAGATTTGCGCATGTGATAGCAGAGGAGTAGATGGTAGGCAAATCTAGCTTGGTCAAGATGGTTAGAGGTAGGGGTGGGCAATTATACCCGACCCGTCGGGTTGACCCGAACCCGACCCGAAATTTCGGGTCTTTTTTTATTGAAACCCAACTTTGGGTCGGAGAAGTACGACTTGTCGGGTTTCGGGTCATAATCGGGTTTGATATACAAACCCGAAAACCCGACCCGACTGGAGAATTTAAATTTCTAAAATTATGAGGAGTGAACATGATTCGAACCCGCCCCCTCCTTCAACCAAGTTTGCAACTGTACCACTGGGCTACGTGGCCCTTTTAACATAATTATGCAATATTTTTTATTTATTACATAACAAATATTTACACTTTGATAAAATTAGGAAAGATGGGACTCGAACCCAGCACCCAGAAATAACAAAACGCATTATGCGGCCCCCCTTACAGCTGAGCTTCAATTCTTCAGAGATTCACTTTCTAAAAAAATTTATTTATTTTATAAAAAATCCGATCCAACCCCGACCACCTGGAAAGTCAACAGAGTTTGACCGGCTCAAAACCCAACCCGAAACCCGATAAAACCAGACCCGCCGGGTTCATTTTTGCCAAAACCCGAAATCGGGTCTAAATTTCTCGACCCGTCGGGTTTCGGGTCAGCGTCGGGCGAAACCCGACCCGACCCGACCCGTGCTCACCCCTAGTTAGAGGAAGAGGGAGACCAGCAGTTGAGGGGTTGAGTGAATATTTTTAAAAAGGTTGGGGGTTTCGGTACTTTACCAATCAAGAGATCGTGGTTAATTAATATCTGAATTTGCTCATTTTAATTATTCCTAAAATATATTATTATTTTATTATTATTATTATGAGTTTACCATAATTGGGTGTTACTGCAACATCAGCACGTGTTAGCCGGACTGATAAAATGACGTTGTTTAAGGAAAATTAAGAAATGGCGGAGAGATGAGAGTACCTGTCTCGGTCTCACCCGCTTTTTCAATCACCAACGTCCCACGACTCCACTTCCACCCTCATCCGACCTTCAACCGTCCTCAGCCGCAGTTATGTGGCTCGTCCTTGGAGGAACACTACCAGAAGAGAGCCAAAAAGTACTGGGACAGGTTCTACAAGCGCCACCAAAACAAGGTCTCTCTCTCTTCACTTCTTCGCTTGCATTAAATCACGTCCGAAACGGCTTGTCGTAGATTCAATGTTGTTAGTGGTTGTCTTGTCTTCTCGTGTTGTAGTTCTTCAAGGATAGGCATTACTTGGAGAAGGACTGGGGCCATTACTTCTCTCATGACGACCCTTGTAGCCCAAGCGGCAAGGTCCTTTTGGAGGTAAAGTTTCATGCTTTAATGTCTTCGCTTTGTTGGGAATTTGCTATGCGTTTGCTCAGTGGCCCTGTAACGTTACATTTATTAATATATTACTGTCAGGTTGGTTGTGGAGCTGGGAATACAATATTTCCTCTTGTTGCTGCATATCCCAAGCTTTATGTACATGCTTGTGATATCTCTCCCCAAGCGGTTCAACTTGTTAAGGTGATCTTTCTGTTCAATTTAATGCTTTTATATGGAGCACATGTTGGAATGTATTTGTTTCGTGTGTTTGCAGGCATATATCATTTCTCTTTGTGTTGAATTTAATGTTTATGGATCTCCTGTTGGAATGTATTTGTTTGTGAATTTGTCATGTGTTTGTGCTTGTATTGCACACCATTTCTCTTTGTGAAGTGCATGCTTTTGTTCGTCTGATAAATGGCAAGGGAGTACGCATAACATTGGCAACTTTACTGAATGCAGTCACATGCCAAGTTCAGAGAAGATCGGGTAAATGCATTTGTTTTTAATGTAATAGATGACAAGTTATCTGAAAAAGTCGACCCCTCTTCAGTCGATGTTGTTACCCTGGTAAGCCTGGATAATGATTCAAAAACAGTTGTGTTTACTTCTGCTTCTTGTCAGTGCCCATTTACTTTTTACTTTTATATAAAATCACTCATGAACATTTTGCACGCTCAACAGATTTTTATGCTATCTGCTGTTTCTCCCAAGAAGATGCCCTTGATATTACAGAATATAAAGGCAGTATTGAAGGTAAATGTAAATAGTTATTGGTTGGGTACTTTCGATATATTGGTTGTTTCTAAAGTAACATGCATTTTTTTTATCTTCTGTAGCCAAATGGTTATGTTCTCTTCCGAGATTATGCTGTTGGGGATTTTGCTCAAGTAAGTTGTTTGATTCTTCTTGCTCTATCTTGCCTACATTGTTGTCTTTTTGGGTTGGGTAAACTAGGGGTGGGCAGAAATATCCGACCCGACCCGACCCGTCGGGTTCGACCCGAACCGYCGGGTTTTGGCCGGGTTGGGCTGTGAAGTAACCCGATCTCGGGTTTAAATATTGCAACCCGTCGGGTTCGGGTCGAACAGCGGGTCAAGCCTCTAGAACCCGAATCCAACCCGACCCGAAAATAAATTAACTAATTGGCATTGCTGAGACTTGAACCCACAACCTCCACCCCTCCATCCTGCAACCAAAGGTTTTTATCGTTCTATGTATTCAGTGTTATTTTCTTGCTTTTTTGAGCAATAAACTTTTGCAACTCTGATCTTTGCTGTGGGATAATTTTATGGAAAAGTTAATCTTCTTTTCCATGCTTGACTTTTTGTGTAAAGAAGACTCCATGATTCCTGGTATATGAGTGGACAAGTGTAATTCATAACCAAAACAGAATGAGTGCTTTTCTTTCTTTTATCTCTTCAGATTTTGTCTTATATAAAGACTGTACTTTTTTTTTCCCTTTGTTGAATTCTGGTCAATTTATTAGGTTAAGCTTCAAGATAGAAATCAGATGATTGGGGATGGCTTCTATGTCCGAGGTGATGGTACTGTAAGTATGCTGTACCTTTGATATATATATTTTTGGTCCCTTAAATCAACATTTATTTAATGGTTCCTGATATTTTTTCAATCTGGATTTCAGTGCTCATTTTATTTCTCTGAAGATTTCCTGTCAAATTTGTTTCTTGAAGCTGGCTTCACCACTATAGATATCAATCTGTACTGCAAACAGATTGAGAACCGTTCTCGGGATATAACCATGAATCGGTATGTGAAGTTATAATTTGTACAATTCCTTCTAAACTTATTCTTCTTGTATATCACAAGGCAACATGCCTAAGCTTGAATAAGCAATCATGCAAGTCAGCCTCAGTCGCTGGAGGGCCTGGCCCCTAAGCTTTCGGAACTCCATCTCACTGGTTCTCTATCCTTGGATTTACCTTTAAAATTATTCAAAATCCAAGTTTTTATCTTTTTCTTCCCACCTGCTGCTTTTTTGACAATAAGGTCTATTATCAGGCGTTGGATACGAGCAATATTTAACAACTTTGACTGCAACATTCCTGATTCTGCTCTAATTCCGGAAGCTAGATGATGGTTCAGTATTCATATATCACAAGATTCAGTAATTAGCCAGGGTCAAAAGCTATGCTTACCTCATGTGCATAGAAGATGCATTTTGTGGTCATGTACAAGATCGTCTCATCAACCATAATATGCTCCTTCTCTATTCCCTATTTGTGCGGTGGAACTAATAGGTGTTGTTATTTTATACAGTTCCCTGTTAGAGTTTTTTCCGGGGGTAGAAGACTCTTGTTGAAGTGTTGAATACTCAAATTCTTTTGAGTTCCAAAAATGCCGACATACCACCAATACTTGTGAAAATACTGTAAATTTATAATCAGCATTTTTTTTTTTTTTTTGTGTATTCAGACGGTGACAATGTGTCTTTTAGAAAGCATTGGATAACTGAGATCCACTCTATCTTATATTTTCCGGCAACATTGATTTGTTCATTTAGAAGATACCAGAATCTTCACTTGTTATCAGAATTTATTTTTATATAGCTATATCTAAATCACAGATCAGTTAGAAAATAAGAACCTATTGGATATTGCATTGCAACAACACCTTGAAACTGCTTAAGATCCTGATCACATAAATGGCAAGTTTTACTTGAGGGCCTTAATTGGTTAGCCGTAATTTTTTGGCGTTAAATTTGTTTGAGCTTTAAATCTAACTGATAATATTGTTGGTTTCAATCTCTATCCTATAATGCACTAAATCCTGTCATGGGAGTAAGCTGTAACAAAAAGAAAAGAAGGCCCCTTAGGTTCAGGTTTTCCTAAGGTTATTGAAGAGAAGAAGCAATCATGAATATCTTTCATTGTCTTTGACCTTGATTATCATATTTATTTGTTCTTTTATTTTTCATTCATGATAAAAATAAATTACCATATATCATCAACTGATTGCTTGAAACAAAGAATTTGGAAGTATTGTAATCCTTTTAGTATGAATTTTACTTGGATTAAGTTCTTGCTTAATAGTTTTGAGTTCATTAAATCATTGACATACGGTCTTACTTGTAAAAAACTATTAATTATAGATGAGCAAGCTCCAAGCAATGCTCAAACCAATTTTTAACAACTTGAAAAGGATGAAGAAGAACAATCTATTGCACACTGGAAACTGATTTAATACATTTACAAAACAATAGCTCTTCAATGGAAGGTATCTCTACAATCAGTTAAGGTCATTGAACGGGATTAAATCAATGCTATAATTCTAGCTATTTTCTTAGAATGAGTTGCTAGGAAGCTTTCATCTCGTGTGTTTGTTCTGGTCGTCAGATGGCGTATTTACACTCAGATGTGGTATTTACACTACAAGAACTCTTAACTTCCTTATGAGAATGATCAGAATGTTTTAAGTTGATTTGAAGCCGGTGTACAACTCCATATCGTCAAACCAGCTTGTCTGGTTTTTCAACTTGTTTCCCTCTAGGTGGAAGATGTCTGGCTTTTTCTGCAGGAGAACCGCATCCCCAGATTCTGATCATGGTCCTTGACAGTTTCAATCCTCTTCGTGCATTGATCTACTGGGAATTTCGATTTCCTCATTAGGATTGTTTATCATTCCTTCCTGATTTTGATACGTTATATAGAACCATACATGAGGAAAGTTTTGAGGGATTTTAGAAAGTTGGGTTATTTTTTATGAAGATATCTAAAGCACCAATCATTAAGGGCAAAAGGTTAACATTAATCAATTCTCTCTCACACAAAATCTTATTGTGATTTGCTCATTTAGAATGGTTGTTGTTATATGTTTTTAGTTCGTAATTCTTCTTATTTTCAAATAACCAAATGGGATCCTGACATGCAAGCTATTATGAGTGATGGCAGGGAAAAGAAAGGAGCTAAAGCATGTAAATGCAGATATGGAAGTGATAGCAAATGTTTGTAAAGTAATTCCAGTAAGGTAGTAACTAACCTGGTTTGTATTCATCGTATCCTGAGGAGCTAAATGGTAAGGACTTGGTGTAACAACAGTTTTGCTATTGTTGCTGGCTGCAGTTTCTAGTCCAAAGTCTCTTAGCCGGATCAACTCTGGCAAAATAACTGTAGCAAGTTCTGGTCTGTCTCTTTTCCTCAGCTCACAGCACTGTAAAGCTAATTTGGCAAATGATAAAGTCTCTTCAACGGGCCAGTCATTCACTGTCGGATCAAGTATCTGTGGAAGTGTTCCATTCTCAATGGCATTCTGGATGTGATGGCCCAGACCTATTGGCGGCTTCGCTGTAATTATTTGTAACAGCATCACACCTAATGAATATAAATCTGATTTCACACCCAGCATTCCGGTTTGTTGATACTCTGGGTCTATATAACAAAATGTCCCCGCTGCTGCTGTCATGTGATATTGAGTGACAGTATTAGCGACCGATGGTGGAACTAGCCGAGCTAAACCCACATCACTGATCTTGCTGAAGTAGTTTCTGTCTAAGAGAATGTTGGCAGGCTTTAGATCACGATGTACAAGGGGTTCTGGTTTGTTTTGGTGAAGGAACAGAAGTCCAGTGGCAATTTCAGCAGCTATTTTGAAACGAGTTCTCCATGGTATCGAGGGAGTGTTGCCTTTCTGGAAGAGCCGGTCTTCTAAGCTGCCATTTTCCATATACTCGTACACGAGGCAACCATACTCAGGGCACGCACCAAGGAGGAGAACCATATTTGGATGTCTGATGCAGCTTAGAACCTCAACCTACATAAGACAATCATTATGACAGTATTAAGAAAGAGGTTAGATAAGTTCTTGGACTCTTCTATGAGTTGCTTTCATCTTTAGTTGTTATCTTATTTCGTCTGTGAGATATAAGGCAAAGAAAGCAGGTTACTAAGGGTAGTTGGCTTCAATTATTGGAGATTGTTTGAATAGTTTGGCATGCCAAACAGGGTAACATATGTTGAGTAGTGCTACTGTTTATTGTTCGTAATGCATGTACTTTAGCGGCAACAAAGAATAGAGACATACTTCTTGATTGAATTGCTTATGTCCATGTGATATATCTGGCCTGAGGACCTTTATGGCAACATTAGTGTGATCAAGTATGCCTCTGTAAACAGGTCCATATGCCCCTTCACCGATCTTCTGCGTGCTTGAAAATGAACCCGTTGCAGTTTCAATATCTTGAATGGTGTATTTTCTATACAGAAAATTGTTTTGAGACAATGCTTCAATTGCTCTCTCTCTCTCTTCCGCCTCATACGTGGCCTTCATTTCTGCAACCTTTCTTTTCTGAGCCTCCATGTCTGCTAGATAATGTGCCATCTGTGCTTCTTCCATGGCAGCCTTGGTTTTCTGTCTCTCCATCTCTACCAAAGCTAATGCAGTCTCGTCCAAAAGCTTGGCTTCATCTATCTTCTCTGGTTCTTCTAACATCAGTTGTTGAAGCTCCACTGTCTGGTAGCATAAGCAGGCCTTAGATTTGAATTGCAAAGCACTATGTTCATAACCATCTGATCTAGTTGAATTTATGATCTGTCGTACCTTCCTTTTTGCTGTAGCAGGGTCCCTGCAAACTGAGTTGTACGTGTCCATGGATTGCTTTAATTCCAGCCTTAACCTCCTTATCTCAGCCTCCAAGCCTCCCTGTCATGTCACTGATGTCAAGGAGAGCATAGATTTTAATAATTGCCTTACCATGAAAGTTCATAATTTATACTTACTGGGGATCCAGTGGGTGAACATATCTTGGAACTTGGAGATACAAGAGAGTAATCATCTGCTTGTTGACTAAGTGGCCCTGAAAAGTTGCATCTATCTGACATTGATTTTTTATTGAAAAAATCTACCTTTTCCTTGTCAGGTGAAACGTTTACAAGAGTTAATTTGGATATTGCTCTTGCATATGTGTTTGTCTGCAAGGGTTCAATCCTGCTGAAACTCCCCTCAGCTTCTTCTGTTCCCCAACTGTCGTAGCTTTGTTCACTTCTGGGTGATCAATCAAGAATCGTTAACAGGGAAGCATTTATGAACTTTCTAATGAAGATCAATCTAATAACCATAACTTTCTGTTGGAAATTTTGACAACTAGAAGTGCTTGTTATATCAACCACCAACAGAAGTACAGCTACATTTGCTCCTAGTTTTTACCTGTTTATCTCAATGGAATTGGCACTATCAGGTTGATGGTAATTGAGAAAGTCCCTCACAGGTTGTTGCCTGTATATACTGCCTTCTCCGGTTGCAGTATGAGTCTGACTTGCTGATCTTGTCGTTTGAATTCTTCCGCTGGATGATATAACATATACTGAGCAAACTGCTGGGGCAAATTTGATTAAGCCAGCTGGCACATCCAAACCTTTGAATTTCCTGTGGTGGAGACAATTGCGACGGCTATTTGTTAGATGGCAAAACTCCTTTTTAACTCTTGAGATCAAGTCCCCTTACTAATCTATATCAATGCATCTATCATTGCATGCTTTCTAGTCTTTTTCTTGAAGTTGCACATATAGTTTTTTATCTAGTTTTTCTTATGATGTTGTCATGTATAGACATTCGGATCATACTAGTTGATGAAAATGAAGCAAGAAAGTGTCTTCCCATTATGTGAACATCAAAGAAGAAAGCAAATCAGTTCCTTGCTCCACCCCACTACTATTATTACTAAATATCATGCTTGATGGTGAAATGATGTCAAATTTTGTGAATAAGAACCAGATGATGCCGATTAACATTGTGAGCATGCTCATGGTGAAGTGTGTGCGTTGTGTGCGCTGTGTGTGCGTGCATCTGCAGATACTGAACCTGAGTACGGAGGAATAAAAAAAGAGACCTCAAAAGAAGATTCCGGCTGGAAGCACCAACAACAATATTACGAGCCGAATTTCCAATGGCATAATAAATCAGTGCACTTGAAACATCAATGTCATGGAGTACCACCTCCTTTGGCTTAACCTGAAATCCAATCGTAAATGAAAATCAGTTCCATCTGTTGTACATGGCAATTCAATTGCAGTGTATAATAAATCTGCAAAAAACTAAGAAGAACGCCTTTTGCCTTGACAATTAAAAATAAGCAAAAAATGCAGGTTAGATAAAGAAGGATTTGAATTTCTTCAAGTGAAAGGTCAACACTATGGCAATCAATAATGGCCAATTTTTTATCACTCACCCCTTTTCGCGCACAGCATCCTCTAAAGGGATGGAAGAATTGGTAGAACTCATCTTTGGTTGGTTCACGACCAACTCCTCTAGTATCAGCATCGGAATCCTCTGCATTATCCAAGAAAAATAAACCAAAATCAATATGGGAATGAATTTGATGAAGAACAGGCATGGATGCTTTTTCTGCTAAACTGACGCTTCCAAAGCATTTCATATCATTTTGCAGTACTTTTCATGCATGCAAACCAAAACGAAACCATTTGATTTTGTTCTACACGTTATCTTTATATTCTCCCTACTTCATAATAATAGTTACATTAATCGTAAGAATAAAGAAATAACAATAACGATAACAATAAACGATATGAACCCATGAAGGAAAGAAATGTAATTACTTAGATTTGAATGTTGGCTTCGAACATGAACAAGGATACATTCAGATTTATCGTCGTTTACAAGGTTATCCACTGCCCATTTAACTGCATATTGGCTGTTCTTATCCCTATCAACTCCAACAACAGTCACTACACATCCCCCTTTTAAGGTTGATAATGATTTAACAAAGTTCATGCTCAAGTTCTCCGAGTGTATTTGCTCTAAACCTCTAGCGCAGATCAATGAAAAAATTACGATAGCGATAAAATGAACTCAGTTTCCTCTTTAAATTTTAGATTTTTCAACTTATCTAACATCAAAACAATCAACTAACCATCATCATTCTGAAATTAAAGGTTAAAATTCCCTGTAATTCTTTCAAGTTTGTTATGAATCTGTGCATCATAACTTCTCTTGTAGTCAAGGAGTGGGTGAAATGATTCATCAAAACAACAATATTCAACAAAATTTCACAAGTTTTGGAGCAATGAGGAGTTATATTAGTTAGATAGTGAGCTGTCTTCTTATGCTTTATTGAATTATATACTATTTAAATCATTATTGTTTTAAACAGAGTACGATGATATTCCCCAATTTTGGACTTCTGTGAGTAATGTGTGTTGAGACAGTTTCTTTTGGGCTTTACTTTTTAAAATAAAATTACAAAAATAGCGTGTTATTTTTTAATATAATTCCAAAATCAAGTCGAGCACCCCTATCCAACTGTCGAGCTAAACTCTTGAGTTGTTTAGCATAATCCTTAAGCTTTTGAGTAACAGCTGTACTCAGTAGCTTGAAAACCTTCGAACTGTCAAAGTAAGCCAACGGGTCGTCGAGTAGAGGATTATAAAGTCAAACTTTTCTAAAATAACCTGTTTTTTGAAATTTTTTGGGAAAAAATATAAATAAGAACTGATTTTTTAAGAATCTTTCAGAGATATGATATTCTTCTAAAATTTAAATGCCTTAACCAATTTTCTATTTAAATATTAAATTTGCGTTCAGTTTTTCAAATACATATATATTATTAGCAAATATTCGAACGAATAAAAAAAATATTTCACATTTAATAGAAAAGATGATAAATAAAATATAATACAAATGATAATATTTAGTTTATATTGTGTAATATGGACATATTAATAAATTTTGTAGCAAGATTTTCAATTTTTCTTTAATCCACTTCAAAATAATTTTCAAGTTAGATTCAATAAAAAAATAAAAAAAATTCTAATTAAGCCACTGTACATATCTCTCATATTTTGACTTTATTTCATCAATTTGTATAAAAATAAGATAAATTTGAGCAATGTAAAGTGATTGAACAAATATTATAATCAAGCAGCCCTATGTATGTATGTATGTATGATTGTGTTTTTATATGTCATCGTATGTACATCTGATATACGTATAGGTCAAATATACACATACCCACATATGTCCTTATTTGTACTATCCATTTATATGTATATTCTCTTTTGCATGTTAACTTATATGAATACTTTCTTGTCTTGTGATAATGCTAAGTGAAAAAACTAGTTTAAAAAAATCATCAATTTTAGTTTAAATATATTTAGAAGTCATTAACAAAATTTATATTAACAGATTTTATCAACTATTTATTAAAGGGGAATGAATTAAAGGGGAATGATAAAGTTATAAAACAAATTACTTAACATTCATCGCACTCTTATTAACAAATTTTGTTATTAATTTTTGTCTCTATGCTTGTAAATAAGGTGTTTTTAAGGGGATTTTAAAAAGATCAACAAAAAAAAAAAATTAATAATAATTAAAAACTTTTTGTTTTTAAGTGTAGATATCCGAGTCAGTTTATGCGTACCTCGGCTAATCCCATAGAACCTATATCTCATATCCTCATAAGTTTTCCAACACAGACTGATCAATTCGAAGAGATGGTTTTGATATTTAGTAAAACTTAATTTGTTTCTTATGGGTAACCAAGTTCTACATATAAATACAAATATATTCTTTCAAATAAGTTGTTAAATTAAATGGTTTGATGACTTGATAGAGAATGCTCGTCATCTAATGAATGTCAATTGTTAAAGATGTTGAGTCCCACTTGTTTAAGATGTCGAGTTGATGAGCGAAATTTGTTACCAATGACAAGGGACATTTGTTAACTTGAAAATTACTTATTTTAAGCCTACTAACAACTTATTTTTAAAAAAAAAACTTTTGTCTTTTTAAATTAAATTTGATTAAATAAGAAAAATATGTTATTAAAAATAAAATGGCCTCTCTACTTATCTAATTAGCCCAAAGAAAATGTAAAAATTAAAAAAGATAACCAAATTTAAAAGATTATTTTTGTTTTTGGCAGATTTAATCTTTTTGGTTTAGATTCTCTAATTAAGTTCAATTCAAAAAGATAAAAATATCCTTTCAATTAAAATAAAAAATCTTAAAATATATTTTTAACGAATCGATGTTGATTGATAAATAAATAATTCGTTAATTTATAAAAAATAAAATTAAATAATTAGATAAATTCTATCTCGTTGACTCTTTATGTTTTACCGATGAGTAAATAGTAGATTCGTAGGTTATTAGGTAAAACTAAAAAAATTATACGTACACTTCTAATATACGAAAGATTCTACGTATACGGATCCTGTAGCATTACTTAAGTGTAGAGAAGAAAGCCTTTTGCAATAATTTCACGTGCAGCAGAAACCAGATGGGGAAGAGCTGTAAGAATGTCACCCGCATGAGATGTTTTTTGACCATACGTGGAATTGTTGAAGCACTTTCACCATTCTCCCTCCCTCGCCGTCAGTGTAAATGAGAGACGTGTTGGTGGTGGTGTGAGTGGGTACAATGTACAAATACGAATACAAAGCATTATTGATCTTGGTGAGACTTTTCAGACCGAGGAGCCACGTGTCTCTCCGCAAAGTTTGCCTCATGAAAAATCCATGAGTGGGTTGTCTTCATGTAAGCAAAGCAGAGAGAAACCAAAAGCCAAGCCTAGGCCTAAACCCAAACCCAAACCAAAAGCAGACACGCACACTATCTGTCCTTAACCTAGGCATTTCCTTTCCTTTCCGTTCCTTTTCTTTTCTCTGTCTCAATGAATGATGTAAGATAATTACACGTATACGTGTCAACCCAACCAGTGCATGGTTAAAAAGCATTTTGCACAACTATTCTCTTTCTCTCTCTTCCAACGCCCCCTCTAATCTAAAGGAACAACGAAAAAATCTAGCCTAGGAGAGAGACAGAGGGGCTTCAGTTGACCCTATTATCAGGCTTCAGTCTCCTCGGTTTCAACTGGTAAGTGTTTTCAAGCTTATGTTTTAGTTGACTTTTATCTGATTTTCAGCTCTTCTTTGAAGTTTTGAGATCAATTTTAAGGATACCCAGATGATTAAATTTTGATCTTGTTTTTTTTTTTTGTTGGTATTGGATAATTATTGTTATTCTTGTCGTAAATTATTTGGGGTTGGTGTCTTTATTGGGAGAACGAGAGCAAAGGTGAAAAAGACTCATCTTTCAAGAGAGGTTGAGATGTGTTGCCTTAGATCCAGGGAAACTTGAGTTTTTTTTTTTTTTGAGAAAAAAAGGTTCACCTTTTTAGGGTTTTTTCTTGTGATTGTTTATAGTTGAGGCTTTACTTTTTCCTAGGTTCGTCTCATTGCTTCTTTTTCTTTTACTTCTTAGGTTTATGGATATAAAGGTTTTCATTTTGATTGTTGTCTATTTAAGGGTTGGTGATTGGGATAAGATTTGTGAGTAGTTTTTGTTGGTTCTTTCTCGATTAAAGTAGAAGAATTATATTAATTTTTGTTTCTTCTGAAACTTGNAGCTATCGGTGAAAGTCTTAAATTTCAGGTGATTGAAATCTTAGATCCATTGTCTGACACCAGATCCGGTGACCCTTTTGCATTTTGCCCATGTTTTAACTCATTTGTATCTTCAATTTAATCTTGGTAGTGTAATTTGTGCTTAGTCTATGTAGAGGAGTTGTAAAGAGATTGGTGCATCATTGAGATTTATTACAATGAAAGCGTTGTTCTCGAGACCTAGCTTTATTTCACGTTCATGGCTGGAACGAGATGAAGAAGATGAGAATTGGTAGATTGTGTGAAATTGGAGTTATTCAGTTGTGATTGTTTTTAGTAAAAGTGAGAGTATTGATGGAAGAGATGTCTGTTGCGTTGACGCTTAGTTTTGGTACTTCTATGAGTGATAATTCAGGACTTGCAACCCATGTGGAAATCACACGACTCAAGCTTGTAACAGATGCAGCAAGCTTGTTAACAGATCCTAATAAGTCGGTGTCTGAGGAGTTTGTTTCTGGTAGCAATGGAAGTTTTGGTGATGCTAATAGTGGAATTACTACAGCAATTCCAACAGCACCCGAAGGAAGTGGTGGAGGAGCAGCTGGTTTGTCAAAAGTTTATCCTGAGAATGGAAAGCATATGATTGCTAGTGATGCTGTGATTCAGGAAAGTGAGNGAGGATGAAATTCTTTCAGTTGTGGAAGATCCAAATGGTGTTATCAATGCGGGCTTGGTGGTTTTGGACCCGGGGTCTGAAATAAGCTTGCCAAATTCAGTGGAAATTGATAATGGTCGGATACTTGCTAAAGCTATTATTTTGGGAGAGTCAAACTTTGAGCAGGTTCCTACAGCTAAAGTCCTTATTACTCCAGGGAGGCTGGACGCAAAGCTTACTGATGGGTCCAATTTAAAGGCCTCTGCTGTGGTGATTCAGTTGCCTACTGAGAAAGCTCTCAGTAGAGAGGGAGGCAGGAGTATTTTTGAGGTTGATTGTATCCCCCTTTGGGGCTCTGTGTCTATTCCTGGAAGAAGACCAGAAATGGAGGATGCTGTTGCTGCAGAACCCCGCTTTATAAAAATTCCTATCAAGATGCTTATAGGTAATCATGTTATTGATGGAATGAGTCAGAGTTTGAACAGCCTGACCAGTCACTTTTTTGGGGTTTATGATGGCCATGGGGGCTCTCAGGTACAACTTTCCTTCCAGATATTTACTCGACTCTTATTTTGTTTAATCTTTATAATGTTTCATTTCTGATTTAAATGTATTGTTTACATTTGAAATTTACTCTTCCAAGCACTTTGACTAAACTGTTTGATTTTTATTTAAAAAAAAAAAAAGAAAAAAGAATGAAATATTAATGAATTCTACGTGCTATCCCTTGAGTGTGTTCAACTAGGATTTATATGGTTGCAATAAATGCTTTGTTTTACCATGTATGTTTGTTTTTTGTATAATGAAATGAATTTGTGTCTTTGGCTGTACATGTTAACAATATATTCCTATCATCGCGGATGTGATATTCCCTTTAATGAATTATTCTAGAATTTTGAATTACGTAGCATGATTTGTGGGGATTCATGCAGGTTGCTAACTACTGTCGTGATCGAATCCATTTGGCCTTGGCTGAGGAGATTGGAGACATTAAGAATGATTTAGGTGATGAAAGTACAAAGGAAAGTCGGCAGGAGCAATGGGAAAAGACCTTCACAAATTGCTTTGTTAAAGTTGATGATGAGATTGGAGGAAAGGTTGGCAGAAGTGTTGGTGCAGACAACGGGGAGGCTTCTGATCTCACTTTTGAGGCTGTTTCCCCTGAAACTGTTGGCTCTACAGCTGTGGTTGCCTTAGTCTGTTCATCCCATATCATAGTTGCAAATTGTGGTGATTCAAGAGCAGTCCTATGTCGTGGCAAAGAAGCCATGGCTTTATCAGTAGACCATAAAGTAAAGATATGCTTTGGTATTCCAACTTTATCCAATTAAGAAGTGAACTGTTTCTACATGGACCAATTGATTTGTATTTGTTTTTCTATAATTTTGCAGCCAAACAGAGAAGACGAGTATGCAAGGATTGAAGCATCTGGGGGCAAGGTTATCCAGTGGAATGGACACCGTGTCTTTGGTGTTCTTGCAATGTCAAGATCCATTGGTAGGTTTAAACCCTCAACTTGAAATGGAACTGTATAAATTGTTTATAGCATCTTAAATTGTAACTTAGAGTGGTTATTTCAAGTCTATGTTAGCGATTTAGTATAATTTTTTTAACGTTGAGTGCTCCTACGTTTGAATCCTACATTTAGCTCGGAGTTTTTCTAACATTTCTTCATATATCTCACAGGTGATAGATACTTGAAACCATGGATTATTCCAGAACCAGAAGTTATGTTTGTTCCTCGAACTAGAGATGACGAATGCCTTATTTTAGCTAGTGACGGCTTGTGGGATGTCATGTCGAATGAGGAAGTTTGTGAAGTTGCTCGTAGGCGGATTCTATTGTGGCACAAGAAGAATGGGGTTCCCCCTCTTGCAGAAAGGGGCAAAGGAATGGATCCTGCAGCTCAAGCGGCAGCCGATTACCTCTCAATGCTTGCTCTTCAAAAAGGAAGCAAGGACAACATTTCTGTGATTGTGGTGGACCTGAAAGCGCAAAGGAAGTTCAAGAGCAAATCTTGAAGAAGGTTCACCAATCATGACCTAGTTCAGGTTTATATACCTATATATTAGAAAATAGTACATCTAATGGAATACATAGTTTGGTCCATTCCTTTTTCTCATGGGCTTAATGTGTGTACAAGANTTAGAATCTAGTCTGTACTGTAGCAAGTGTATCATCATCTGAATGCCATAAAGACTTTGTTTTCTTGGTATGCACTATGCCATTTTATTATCTTTATGTAAATTTGAGCTGTTTTCGGTTGTAGTTAAGAGAATCATATGATGATGTTCAGCTAAAGTTTCTGTGCAACTTTCATCCATTTGAGAACCCAAGAGTTTCTTTCCCTCCTGGGGTTACAAATGTATGCGTTTTGATTCATGGTCCAAGAAATGAATATTAACTTACAAAAGAAAAGTAGTCCATCATGACTCAATAGTTTGTACTAATTAATGCAAATATATTTCTTTGTATATCTTCTCTTCTTTTATTCTTCCAATTGTTCAGTATTGGTATCTTGTACATTAAGCATTTGTCAAAGAACGCAAATATTAGTCAAATGATCTAAGACGTCTGCATTGAGAAAAGCTGCAACATTTATGATCCATGTAGAACATATGGCTGCAAAGAACAAAATGAAGCTCGTTTCTATGTGGAAAATTAAACAGAACTCTAGTATACTACAAAATCCTGAAAGCATGACCACGTCTTCACCCTTTCAAAAAATAAAATGAAGTACATAAAACAGTGAAAATTGCAATACTTGCCAAGGATGCTGTGTACTCGGTTTTCTTTTCCTCGGTGCTAAACCACATTCAAGTCTCACTCTTAAACACACCACCCAAATCATCCTATTTGCTGTAAANACAGCTATGAAACAGAATTGACATTTCATGCATTTATCGCCGTCGCCTCTGCTTTGCCTTGGGAAATTGGAGAGGGACAGGAAGGGTGGCCAACAACTTGTTGTTCTCACGCAAGAGCTTGCATCCCAACTTCTCAAAATGATCTCTCAACTTCACTTCACTCATTCTCAGGTCCTTGGCTATATCTGTGGGGTTAGTTCGGAAGTCATCAGCATGTAGAGTGAGCACCAGAATGTAACTAATGAGAAGATGGATTCTGTCATCTGCTAATCTCTTTGATTCGGGATCAGAAAACCTTGTCAGAAACTTCTGGCGTAAAATGCTTGGAATTCTATGGTTCTTTGCTGAGGCAGCAGCATCCATGGAATGTTGATCTTTGAACTTCACCAGATGAGTGATATACGAGTAAATACATGAGATTGTCTTCTTCTCCACCTCATCCTATAAACAGAGGCACAAAGAAAATACACATGATTCTAATTGCAAAAAGAAGAAGGAAAGAAAAAAAAGAGCCAATATCAGGTAAAATTAGTAGTGACCTTTGCCATGTCTAGTCGATAAACAATAACATGGGTGAATGGAACTTAAAAAAAAAATAGCTTTTTCCCTCTTCTACTTTCAAAAGAATGGGAAATTGAAGAATGACTATTATAGGGTGAAAAAGTATGGAGCTAGTACAAGCATTTCTTATGAGATCTCACAATCAGAGCCTCTCGGTTTTGCCATCAATTTCAGCCTGTGTGACTGCATTTGGTTTTTGTTATATGAGGATGCAAGCTTTTTTCTGCAAGGGAAGCGTTAGTGTACAAGTAATTGTTCGCTCTCCTATCTGTCCAATTAACTGGAAGTTCCTAATAAAATTACTTATAAGGGCCATAATGAATAAATCTACTATGATTCGCAAGACTGAGCTAAGGCTTTCTTACACCCTCACCTGGATGCCTTGCAACTTCTTTATTCTGTTGCAAACAAATGATGGGTAAGCATTGCTTGCCACCTCAGCCCCCACTCGCAAACGGTCATAAATATCTTGTAGAAAATCCCACTCTCCCTTGAAAATGATCTTATCAAGAGGATAAGCCTGCCCAGGTGTAGTGGCAGAGGAGTCATA
>JANKKB010001220.1:0-16662 GCA_026225775.1 Bursera palmeri
CTTTTATATATGTATTTATGCGTCAGTGGGTTAGTCAGATGCTGATATAGACACCATAATTCCATAATAATCAATCAAAATAATTTAATCGTATCGACCCACGTGATGACTTTGGAGGCGCAACGCCAATAATTTGATTCCTACGTCTGTCGTATCATGTAAACAAACAAAAAGGCGGAACCAGAAGGAGATGACTGTAAATTGCTTCAAGTTCATTTCCACACCCCCAAAGCTCCACCCTTTTCCTCTCCTGTCTGCACCCAGAAGGCCACCAACTGCTTTCCACAACACTCGTTCACTTGTTGTTTCAATAATGTCTTACGATAAGGAACTTGCTGCTGCCAAAAAAGCCGCTTCTCTCGCTGCTCGCCTCTGCCAGGCACTTCCCTACGACACTCTCTCTTTCTTTTGTGTTTTGTGTTGCACTGTGAGCATGTTTGTTTTGAGCTTGACCCGGATTCTGAATTTTGCTTTTGAGCAAAACCCTTGTTTAGATTTTTGTTAATTTTGTTGTTTGTTTTCTGGGTATTTGTCGCTGCTTTGTATATGGAGGACGGACAGGAAAAAAAGATGAAAAAAGAAAGGAAAAGAAAAAAGCTGTTCCTCAATTTATCTTTGACAATTTTACTAATCTGGATTGATTAACTAGTTGCAGAATTACTGGATTTTAGGTTCTTTTCATGTCTCTGACTTGGGTTCGAATAGCAAAATCATATAAATTGGGTATTGCGGTATAGTTGTTTTATTGTTTGTAAAAGCAAACTGATTTCTTTTTTTTCCCCTCTCTGTTCAGAAGGTGCAAAAGGCTTTGTTGCAATCAGATGTGCAATCAAAATCAGATAAAAGCCCTGTAACAGTTGCTGATTATGGTTTACTTTTAAACTTTCTTTTGATTGCATATTGACTATTTGTTATCTGTTACTTTACTATGTTTGTATATCACATAATTGACCATTCTGTTTGATATGTTTTTTTAAGGTCTGCAAATTACTAATGATATGTTTTTTTAAGGTCTGCAAATTACTAACTTTACCTGTTATTGTTCTGATGGCTCAATCACTATTTGTCTTGTGATTTTATGATATATCCTATTCTAGGACAAGGCAGGATATGAGACGTGTGATCTATTAGTATGACTTCATTATAATAATTTATTATAAAGTCTACTACGGTTATGCTTGTTTTGTGTATGTGCAATGTGATTTGTTGTTATGACATTCGTTAACAGTTTATTTTTCTTCTATCTTCATCAAGTCAAATAAAGGCTTTTGTTGAAGTTATTAGTGGTTTTGAGAATAGAAATGAAAGTGACTGCCACTGACCAATGTTTTGTTGCTGGGTACGTATGTGGTTTTTGGGATTCTTAGGCTCACAAGCACTAGTTAGTTTTGTACTGGAGAGAGAACTTCCTTCTGAACCCTTCTCATTGGTAGCAGAGGAGGTAAAAATTTGTGAACTTTTGTAAATTTGCATTGACAGGAAAAAGCTGTTTCCATTCTTCTTTGAATTGTTAACTTTGATTTATTGCTTTGTTAAATCTCCCTAGGATTCTGCAGACCTTCGTAAGGATGATGCTGCAGACACACTAGAGCGCATTACAAAACTTGTTAATGAGACTGTTGCTAGTGATGGATCATATAGTGTTCCTACTTTATCCACAGATGATGTGCTCAGGGCCATTGACAGTGGAAAATCTGAAGGTGGTCCTCATGGTCGACATTGGGTTTTGGATCCTATAGATGGCACTAAAGGGTGAGATTCTTGATTTTTGAATGAGTATTGATGCTTTAGTTAGTTATGTGGATTTTCTTGCCTCCTGCAATATGATTAGTGGTTGCCTTTGATGTTGTAGTAGCATGAAAGTATTGGCATTATGTTGATTATCTTTGTAGAAAAAATATATGTTATATGCAAAAAGATCAGGAAGAAGAAAGAATAAGATTGCTGATATTTTGTTCATTATTATTCTTTTACATATCTCAACTTTGATTGTTAATGTTCCTGTACATTAAAAATTGGCCAATGTGAAACCATCAATAGTTTATTATTGTTTGCAAATTCGCTGTAGATTGTCCACTTAAGTGTCATGGACCAAATCGTGCTTCATGCTAAAGCTAGGGCCTAAGATGATGCAATCTAAGAGGTCCTTCATGGTTTAACCAATAGGCAAGTAATTGGAAAAATAGGGTCTAACTATAATCCCTTTGATGTGGAAGATTGCGGCTGCTAGAATTTGACTAGTGAAGCTGTCAAATGTCTGCTAATTTTGGGTGGATCGGATCCAGGATCCCTTTTAGATTACTTTTTATATCCATTTGTCAAATGTTTCCAGTGAGTTACTCATCTTTACCCTTTACTTGTACTTCCTTGTTTTTAGGGGGGCTGGGTAAAGAAGACATATGCTCATTGTTTTCTGGAAATTATTGCTGTTTCCCTAATAGGGTAAATAAGAAGATAACACTGTTTCCTTAGTTTTCATATTGATATGGGTAAATTTTTAATGATAGCCCTAAGGATAGATAAGATCTGCAGTCACTAATTTGGATGCTATTCGTTTTTTCCAATTCGATACCTTCTAACCTGAACACTACTTTTTCTCTCTAATTCTAATAATGAATTGCGTAACGACTGTATTGTTTTTTTAACCAATTGTCATAATATTATAGAAATGAGAGTGGAAAAATGCCAAGTTATATTGGTGCAGTGTTATTAGGTTTTCCCGGCTAATATGTTATTTTTTTGTCTTCTTTTTTATTTTTTTATTACTGTGATATCTGGACTGACTAGTTCACAGGACCTATGTAAAGTGTCTGCTCCATAGAGCTAATGCTTCCCAGGCACCAAAGCCAAGAAACTTTACTGCTGAGCCAACCCTTGGGGTTCCCTGCTAATACGTTCTTAATGTGTAAGAACATAAATTAACAATTGGGACAGGTATAGCTGATAGCTGCCATATGCACTATCTAATTCTATCTCAATTTGCTAGGAGATAAGTCAGTCAACTCAAATGTGTTCAAATGTTGTGATCTACATGAACTGTGACTACGTAACTTAACATATATATATATATATATATATATATATATATTGTGTGTGTGTGTGCGCACGCGCGCGCGTGTGTGTGTGCAATATAATGGTAAGGAAGTAAGATTTCTTTCCTTTACAGTTTTCACTATCCCAAATAGCTGAATTATCACTGTTAGTATTTTTCATCTGCAAATTTAGTGCATCATATAATGTTTTTATTTTATTTGCCAACTGTTATTGAATAGTTTATTTTGTCCATTGAATCATAGGTTTGTAAGAGGAGATCAATATGCTATAGCATTGGCATTGCTTGATGAAGGGAAAGTAGTATTAGGTGTACTGGCTTGTCCGAATCTTCCATTAGCATCCATTTCTAGTGATTATCAGCTGTCTTCAAATAATGAAGTTGGTTGCCTTTTATTTGCAAAACTTGGAGCTGGAACTTATATGAAGTCACTTAACAATTCTTCTGCTTCACCAGTGAAGGTTGGTCCTTTTGTTGATTTATTACTTCTATACACTTGGCTCTCTCTCTGTTTACTCACTAAGAGCTCTCCTACTTTCACCTGGCTGAAAAGAATATCAAAAACAAAGTGTGTTCATCTCTGAATAGATGCTTGGCATTTTCACGTTTTCATGCCCTTCAGGTGCAAGTCACTGCTATTGAAAATACTGAAGAAGCGTCGTTCTTTGAATCATATGAAGCAGCACATTCCAGTCATGACTTGTCGAGCTCCATTGCCAAAGTACTCTCTCTCTCTCTCTCTCAATTTCTATGTAGCTGTTTCGTATTTTTGTATTATTATTAAAAGCCTGAATGCCTGAGCAGAAGCTTGGCGTTAAAGCACCACCTGTTAGAATTGATAGTCAGGCAAAATATGGTGCATTATCGAAAGGAGATGGAGCCATATATATGCGCTTTCCACGCAAAGGATATCGTGAGAAGATATGGGATCATGCTGCCGGTTGTATTGTTGTTACTGGTACAGAAAACTTTCTTTTATATGCCTGTTTTGGATCGGTGATTGCAGTTGCATATCCATATGAAAAATTGTAAAGATAGACCAAACCTAAAAGGGTGTTTGAAAAATAACTGGTACCTAAAAAATTTTAATACCATGATTTTTTCTTCGATATCCAACAGCTGTCTGTCATAAGATATAATGTCAAAAATTTTCGAAAATTAGTTATTTTTTAATAAGGTCCTCTAATTTTGGTCATTTTGGTCATTTTTGCAAGTAACCCTACCGATATTCTGTTTTTGAGATGGTAGCTTGTCACTGAACTTTTGCAGAAGCTGGGGGTGTTGTCTCAGATGCTGCAGGGAAGCCTTTGGATTTTTCAAAAGGAAAATATCTAGATCTTTACGTAGGTATCCTTGTTACGAACCAGAAGTTGATGCCGGCACTCTTGAAGGCAGTCAAAGAGTCCTTGGAGGAGAAAGCTTCATCCTTGTGATTCTCTGCAGACACTTGAGATATTTATTATTTCCCTTGTTAAGTTGGTCCATATTTTCCTCTCGTCAGGTGACTTCTACATTCTCTGCCAAACAAGTACTTGAATGTGTGTATTGACTACAGGTCAATTATTATAGAACAGTTTTTTTCTATGATTTTGGATGTTCTCGAAGACGTTTGTATGTTCCTAATAAACATGTTCTTATAATTCACATGTAACTCTCTCTTCGCTTCCATTATATCTCACTATTTGGTACAATCATACATCAAATTTTTATTTCCTAAAATAATTTCACTTTTCAAATTAAGTATTCATACCATCTTCTTGCCTTATATGAAAGATCTTAAAACTATTTGTTGCAATATGTGACAAAGAATTGTGTCAAATAATACAAGTTTAAATAAGAAGTATCAAAATCCTTGCATTAAGAGTAATTGACTCCTTTCGGATGATATCAAAAAGTACACAAGTTGAATGAAACGTTCTCGTAAACCACAAATGGAATGAAGATGAGATATCAAAGTAGTAGTATCACACGTTTACCCAATTCAGTTCGTCCTTAAACTAGTTTCCCGTTTGCAACTTTTATCTGCCTGAGGCATATTGAAGCACCAACTACTGTGAAAATGATAAGTCAAAGTTTGAGAAGAATGATGCACTTGAATTACTTCTCTACCAATCGCTTAGTTAATCTAGCAATATCTACATTATCCTGAGAATTTAAGGGTTGCAAGAGCAAAAGGAGATTAGGCACAACCAGCATCATGGAGGTCACTTGAAACCATTATCTAAGCATGCAGAAGGCAAAGGAAAGGGAAGATGAAAAACTCGCTACAGATTTTGGCTTTCAACTTTCCTACAAATATTCTTTGAAACTAAGTTTGTATCACTTAAAGCATTGCATTGCTCAAATTATTTGATGAAGGTGCCAGAATACACCAGTTAGCCCCAAGAAGTATAACTGGCCTCGACTTAATTTTATCACTCATTGATCATATTCTTTCATGCAGACTTGTTTTCAGAAGCATGTATCAAAATAAGCTTATGCACATTTGATGAAGGAACAAATAAATTCATCATTAAGAGGCTTTTAACCATGGCACTTGCTTTATTAAGCTAAATAAATACAAGATCAAAAGTTCAAGCTTTAAATCAAGATGCAAATTCCATATGTACAATTACGCATACATAATTGAAGTACCTAAAATGGAACATCTGGGGGATAGTCTTCTGGGTGTCTTTTGACAGCTTCTCTTAGCCAATTCTCCTGGTCGTGAAGGTTTGAAGGAGAAACATCATATACGTCAGTGAACAATTCTGCAATTGGAGGTTTCTCAACTTTCTCTGCTGCTTGAATTGCATGTAGTAGCTGTTACAAGTGTAAGCAGTCGGAATTGTCAAAATGTTTCACAAGAAAAATATTTAACTGAAAATTCTAGAAGGTTGTTGAAACTAATACTTTCAAAAGCTGATCTAAAAATGTTTTAGAGATGTCATATTAAATGTTTTTCTCTATATTGATCATTGTAGCATTTCCTGCTTCTTTATGGCATCAAAAAAATTTGGTGTAAGTTGTTATTTGAAATCATACATGTCAAGTTTGATGTTTTTGTATTGGCAAATTTCGTGTCAAACTAAGCATATCAATTGTTTAAGTTGCATATGTGGTTGTAAAAGTTGTCTAGCATGCCTATTAGGTTGGTATTTGTGTCAAATTGGTAGAAGACTGTTCTGCCTTATCCCATCTGATAACTGCTTGATAATCGCCTCAGCCATATTTAAATGATAGGTGGTTTCAACTCTCTGCCTGATCTTGCCTACTTCTTGCTTGACAACTGCTTAAGCGAGACTGTCCAGAAAGGATACTTGAACTGTTGCCTCATCTCGCTTGATAACTGTCTAATAATTGCTTGAGCGAGATTGTTCAGAAAGATTGTTTTTGTTGCTATCTCATCTCGCTAGATAACCACTTGACCCGCGCTCGAGCGATATTGCCTAGACTATATAAACACATTTATTTTTCATTCAAATTAGCTTTTCTTTTGGTAGCAACCCTACCTAAACACTTCACATAGATTGAGAACATTTTGGAACGATTATGGGTGTGTGAATCCAAATAGCATGGGTGAGCGTTTTTATGATTATTAAAGGTAGATTGTTCAACTTTCTCACTCTAGAATCCTTTTTATCTTCTAAACATTTCCTTGAGAGTTTAAGATGAGCGAATGGGTTTTTGTTTGTTTGAGAGTTTATGATCCAAACACCACTATAACTTCGGATCTAGATGTTCTAGATTAGGTCTCTTGCTTCAGAGTTCTGAGGAAGAGGATGCAGCTTAGATCTATAGTTGAGAAAAACGAGCTCGTTCAACAATCCGTGTGTTAAGATGTTCAAAGATTCTTGATCGATGGCCATCTAAATAGTTCTTTGGACCGTATAGCTGAGGTGTTAGTGTCTCATTAGGTTTTGTACGAATCTGAACCACAGGTTGTAAATCTTCTTTACATAATGGATTTCATTTATTATAACCCAGAGGGTTTTTCCTAATAAAGAGTTCTTCAGAGATTTCTCTTCGTCAACATATCTGGTGTTATTTATATTTCCGCACTTTTATCTGTTTAGTGTTGTGAATGATTGTTGACGATTGTCAGTTGTTGATTAATCTTATCTATTAGTTTACGATTTTCTTTAACATGTTTTAGTTAATTATTTTAAATTGTGTTTCCGCATCGACTAAACCTATTCATTCCCCCTCTAGGTGTATTAGGGTCTAAACTTAGCTTTTTCAATAAATAACTTAATTATAAAAAGTTATATTACTGAAGTTTTAGTAATGCCTTCTTTGAATGTGGTTTACCTGCTTCCTCACATTGCTTCTAAGCTCTGACTCATTCTCATCGCTCCACCAACCATTTCTCTCAATCCATTTCCTAAATCTGGTCACAGGGTCTTGTGTTGTTTTCCACCATTCTATCTCATCGAGTGAACGATACTTGGTGGAGTCATCTGATGTAGAGTGGTGCCCAGCTCGATATGTTAGGGCCTGCCAGTAAGGATCAGACCAAACAAAAATATGCAGCCACCTAGATTTCAGTATCATGCCTCTTGTAAAGCTTGAGAAATTAACACTCCAAAGAAAGTTTACCTCAATTAGGATTGGTCTATGCTCATTAATTGCCATTTCACGTGCAGCATGAACTGCACTATACATAGCAAGAGCATCATTACCATCTACTCGAATACTTCGGACTCCATATGCCCGGCCTCTTACAACAGCACCATCACCTTTCATTTACCAAGGTACATTAATTTACAAATTAAAAACATCATGTAACAAAAAGTTTTTGAGATATGAGAATGAAGAAGGAAGAGTACTTCGAAACTGGTCGGAAATAGGAGTGCTTATAGCCCATCCATTGTTTCGACAGATAAAAATAACAGGGGCCTCCAGAACTGCAGCAAAATTTAAAGCAGCATGGAAATCTCCCTAATACAAATTGATTTATTAGAAAACAAACAATGTAAAGCCACATCATTGAAATTAAAGTATTCCTTGCAAAGTAATGGTTTCATCTTCCAACCATAAGAAAAAATGAAAACACCATTCATGATTACAATGGTAACAATATAATCTTATACCAACAGAGAAATATAATAACTTCATGAACATTGAAAATGGCATTGAATGACTTGATTTAGCTCAGTGGCAGAGGGAGGGACCAGGGGAGGACCTGTTAAAATTCTGGTTCTGCCTATGGTCCAGCTCCACTACCATTTTTCCCAAGCAAAAACATAAGACAAGGTCTAAAATTATCATATTTACCTCACTTGTGCCACCATCACCAAAATAAGTGACTGCACACACATCTTTTCCATCCATCTTCAAAGAATAAGCAGCACCAACAGCATGGGGAATTTGTGAGCTGAAAGAAAAAAAGAACTATTTACAGGCTTTGATTTTCAAGTTTATATTAAAAAACTCGTAAAACTTCTACATAGAAAACTCCTCTTGTATCAGGTTTACATCTTACGCTATTGTTGATGCTACAGTAAAGTAATTGTGCTTCTTAGATCCATAATGGATAGGCATCTGCCTGCCTTTTCCGTTATCAGATTTATTTCCAAAACACTGGTTTGCAAATTCTTGCAGAGAGAAACCACGCCACAGTAGGACTCCCGGTTCCCTGTACTGTAATCCAGAAATCATATTGCTCAAGCAAATAAATTGACTTCATGAGAGAAATTAGAATGCTATAGATCTTTATGAACATGGGGAAGTTTATCAACAGACACAACAATACATTTTAACCATGGGTAATTTGATCTGGGTTTATACAGAATCGAATATCTCTAGATGCTAAAAGTTGAATTGATGTGTGCATTTGTGACCATGCGCATCCACATTTGCATGTGTGTGTAGCGTGTACAAATGCACATGCCAGGTTACATGTGTTCACTTCTCAGAACCATGTGGATAAGCATGTCTATGAGCTTGTTTACCTGAGGGAAGACAAAGTCGTCAAAAGATAATGCTGCTGCTGATGCAACATTGATGGCCTCTTCTCCGATTGAGGTGACATAAAAGGAGATTCTTCCTTGTCTCTGTGCTTCATAGAAGATAGTGTCCATTGTTTGAAGTGTGACCATATCACTATAAATTTTTGTGGCAACTTCCTGACTGACCTAATTAAATAGACAGAAAGCAAATCAGAGCATTCTAAGTTTGATTTATAGAAGAAAAGGGAAAGAAATCCCCTTGCTCCCACCACTCACTGATTTTCTTGGAATGGGAAGGGACTGGAGAAAGGTAGGTGATTTACCTGTACAAAATGGCTCCCCAAACAGGGTTGACCATTATCATCAAGGACTCGGTAGCAGGGTACTCGCACCTCAGAGCATTCAGATATAAACCTCATTTCAGGGATAAATGCAACTTGCCCTCCGGGAAAATCTAAAACCTACCATGGGACATCAATGAGTACTGACAAATGTACCAACACATACACACGTGCAGAGAAAGAGAATGGTGTTAATGTATGCCCTGTCTGCACATTTTAGAGTCCATTTTCAAGCAACATCAAGTGAATTTTAATTTCTGCAAGCCTGTTGAATGCATTTTTCAGTTGGTTATGTCATGCAACCTACCATAAACAATTAAAAAGAATAAAAAACAAGTATCCTTGAACCTTGATCCACCCACAGAACACATATTTACATTCAGAGTAACTTATATTAATTAACACAAAGTAAATGTCATAGCTCTCTTTATGAATCACTTCAAAAATGATAATGCGAGAAACATGAGTGATAATTCTTAGCACCTTAGTTGATCTCCTGCCAAATAGTATTTAGTGGGCCAACAACAACTCCTTTTCTCTAAGTTGCTTCCACAAAATCCAAATTTATGGAGTCTACATTTACAATGGCCGAGAATTTACTTAGTGTCGTTACATTATCCTCTTGTGACTCTAAATACATAACAACATAGACTTTACCAAATGATTTGATGACGATTCAGAAGGTTATGGGATTATGTGATGAATAAATACAGATCTAGAAATTGCCCCAGTTTTTGGAACATATGACCTAACATCATAAAATTGAATGGCAACGAGAAACGTTTGTCAACTAATGTATTTCTAACCTCTTATGTCCTTTTGCAGCAAGATTATACAATTGCAATACCTAGAATAATTCTGAAAGCTATACTTCCTAGTACTCATAATCATCAATCACATTACAAGAAATCAAAAGGAGACTTGGAAGCCGTTGTTACATCATTGTTGACCATCCGGAATTCCAGTTTAGCAAAAAGCAATCTACTTTCTCTACATCATATACATTATGCACCCACTAACCATGGTTAGATTTTAGATAAAGGCTATGCTTACCGGTTGATTTAAATAAGCAATTTTTCAATTTATTGCATGAAATTTCAGAATTTCACCAAAATAAGAAAACAAATCCCATCTAAAAATAAACCTACAAAGTCAATAATTGCCAATAAAATTCATCACAAAGCATGACATAAGCCTTCGCTCCACACTTCAAAAACATTACGTAAAACCATCACAATCTTGTCATTCACAAAATGCTAGACACTTAAATACGCAAGCCAAGATAACTAACTGCATGTTGATCCAAGTCAACAAAACTTACATTTACCTGCTTATTCCGGCCAAGTCCGTAAGGAGAATCCGAATCCAACTGGTTTCCAGCCTTGGAAGACTCAAAACGACGAGCAGACAAAAGGGTTGCCGAAAAACACGAATCTGCATCAGGGTTTCTCATGAAACCTCGAGAACCATGAGGAGATGTTAACGAAGACTCATTGTGATGGTTGATAGAAGACGTACAAGAACTCCGGATGATTACAGACACTGAACCCATCCTTCGTCTGAGGTTGGTGAGAACGGTTCTAGAAAGTTTGGTCACGGTGAGAGCCATGAATGAGAGATGCAAGATGAGATGATTGATGAGCTCAAGAACAGAAGGAAAGGCCGGTAGCCAGTGGAAGTTGTTTATGAATTCTCNCCTTAGATAGATACCATACAGCCCTCTTGGTTTGCCTTTGCTTGCTTGTCAGATACTTCGTACTTGGTAAATAAATGGGGAAATGCAATAACCCCCAATTAAATTTGAAAAAAATATTTAACCCTATACTTTTACTAAACTAATACTTACCCCTCAAATACTTCTAAAAAACTAACACTTATCCCCCAAATATTTAGGGGGTAAGTATTAGTTTTAAGAAAACAGTGATAATTTTTTGGAGGATAAGTGTTAATTTAAAAAAAGTGTGGGATTAAGTGTTTTCTTGAAATTTAATCGGGGGGTCAGAATAAATTTCCCGTAAATAAATTCAGGAAGTTACAGAAGTACTACAAGACGCCTTTGCTACGTGG
This sequence comes from Bursera palmeri, assembly GCA_026225775.1. NCBI lineage: Eukaryota > Viridiplantae > Streptophyta > Magnoliopsida > Sapindales > Burseraceae > Bursera > Bursera palmeri. The sequence goes on from JANKKB010001220.1 coordinate 11,391, forward strand.
CAAAAAGGATAAAATTAAGTAATATAAAATGCAGTGCTATGGACCACCACTGACAAATGAATATTTATGAAATTCNAGTTAATTATTTTAAATAATTATATATTTACAAAAATGTAAATAAATTAAAAAAACTAGATTATATTTAATTTATATGATTTAATTAATTTTTCTCGTTAAATTTACACAATGATAAAATTTAGACTTACTATTATATACAATTTTATGTAATCCAACATTACACCAAACACAGTATAATATTATATATTCTTTAATCTTATCCCGTCAATTAAAAAAAATCTAGTCAAAGAAATTAATACAGGCCAATATGATAAACCAAACGTACCCTAAAATAACTCTACATAAAATTTGATTATTTATTAGGCATTTTAAGATTAGCTTATAATTAGTTCCTATCAAGTTATTAATTAGAGGGAAAAATAACCAATAATTGATTAAACATGTCACTAATTATATTTATCCCAAATTAGATATCTCAAATACTTGTATTTAATAATGATTGCCGAGATGATGATTTGATGATATAATGAATGATGCGGTAGTTTATAATGTTACTCTTTTCAAAATATATCTCAAATCTATCATAAATAGACTCGAGTAATGTAGTTTCACCATATCACTTATCCACTGAATCACCGTATCATTTACCCTATCGTTCCACTATCCATTGAATCAAAACTACATTATTTGAATTCATCATGTAGAATGAAATTTGGTATATGTTTTAGGAAGAGTAGTATTACTTATTTCAAATTCATGTCATGTGAAATACTTTTGAAATAAATTTTAGGAAATGTATCACTATTCTTAAACATAAGACTACCGCAAATTATCCAAGAATCAATTTTTAATTTTTGAACATCAATTCCATACATAATCTTCAAATCAAAATATTTCTAAAAATAACACTTCTGCCTTTATATCACAAATTTTAATTATTCCAAGGATTTAATGTCAGTTTTTTTTTAAAGAAGGATCAAAGTGTTAAGTTTAAAAAATATCCGAATTTAATTGCAATTCATCCAAACCTCAGGAGCGTGGGGTAAAAATCTATTTTAAAAACCTGCAATTTATTTATTATGGGCAACACGTGATATAAGAGAGATTATTAGTATTAAAATATGAAAATTTCTTAGAGACGTTGACCCTTCCTCTTCATGATAAGTACACACGTGGCTCCACCTCCACTTGGCCATCGCACTCTCCTAACTTTTTCTTTATTTTATTAGTTAATTTTGATAAGATTAATTTTAAAAAATTAAAATTAACATAAATTCAAAATTATTATCCAATGAAATATTCTATTTGATAAATTTTTTAATAATTTGTTTAATTAATAAATTTTTTTGAGTTTATATTATTTTTTTAAAATTTTTCTTAGGTTTAATATTTTAAGAGTATTTTAGTCACTTCAAATAAAATTTAACAAAAACAAGTTAACTTTAATTGACGGTAGAAAACGTTTATGAGATTTTTTAAATCATAAAATGTCATGTGGGAATTCAGTGGAAAATTATATAAATAGCCTAAAATTTGGGGAGTTTTTAAAAAACAATCATTTCCTAACTCTTCTATAATTTACAGTTTCATGTAATATTACTAAATTTTCTTTCCTTATACATAAACCTTTAACCTTCAATATTCCTCAACCTCTCAACTAGCCACACTCCCTCTCAACCATCCACACTCCCTCCATCACGGATGATGGTGAAGACAACCCGGTGAAACTTTGAACGCCAGCAAATTATTATGGAAAATAAATCGTCCATTTTTCATTTTAGTTGAAATGAGTTTTTTTTTTTTTTTTTTTAAGATTTGAGTTATGTGACTTGACTGTTTATTGTTTGAATAATGTTTTAAAGTATTTTGAAGTAACTTGACTGATCTCTTGAAGTATTTAGAGTAGTTTAAATGGATTTTTTGAGTTAGAAGTGTTTATCATCAGAAAAATTAGAAGTCATCAACAATCATAACTGAAATTCGGATCGAATAGACCATATGGACCAAAGACGGTCCACTCGGTCCAACAATGTGTTTTAAGGAAGTATATTTAAGTCTTTTACTTGGGATATCAAACTATATTACATATCATTAAAATATTGGGGAATTTACTCTGACCCCCCAATTAGATTTCAAGAAAACACTTAACCCCACACTTTTCTTAAACTAACACTTATCCCCCAAAAAATTATCACTGTTTTCTCAAAACTAACACTTACCCCCCAAATAGTAAGTGTTAGTTTTTTAAGGGTATTTGGGGGGTAAATGTTAGTTTAGTAAAAGTGTGGAGCTAAGTGTTTTCTTCAAATTTAATTGGGGGGTTATTGTCATTTCCCCTTAAAATATTTGTAACTTAATTGGTTAAAGCACTTCTTTAATAAGTGAGAGGTCTTAAGTTTGACTCTTAATGAAAACAAATTTTATGTTCAGTCCAAATTGAACTGACCGTCAATTTTTTGAAAACCCCATGTATCAGCAACTATTTCAACATTTCCCAATTCAAAAAATTATCTAAACTACTCTATTACATCCATGTATTTTTTTGGCAACTGTTTCAACGTTTCCCAATTCAAAAAATTCATCTAAACTACTCTAATAGATCATTCAAATAATATTTTCATACATTTAAACACTAGAAACAACAATTTTCAAACCAATCACTCAAGTCCAATAAAAATACACATTAAACCAAATAAAAATTATTCATTTCAAACAATTGAAAAATGGATGATTTATCTTCAAGAAGAGTTCTTCTGCACACAAATGAAGTTCCTATTTTTTCGTGACAGAGAGTAACAAAAACTGCAATAATAGAAGCTTATATATTTTCTTCTTTCGAAGAAACAAATTAAGTTCGTATCTTTCAGTATCAATTTCATTATTTTCACTATGAATAATTATGGTAATATTTTATCTCTTTTTGATCAATATGACTTCACGTTCTATGTGAAGCATATATATATCATTCATTTTCCAAAGAAATATTTACAACGGTAAACCAAAAGCATCACCATAGTGGAGAACATCAATGTATTTCAAGTCATGTTCTTATTTTAAAAGTTTCAGAGATTGACATATGTGTAAAAAAATATTAAATTAAACTAAGAAAAAAACCATAATTTCAAAAGTTTATCATTTTCCAAAAAGAAAAGAAAGAACTGTTGAAGCACATATCACATATTTTCTAACGGAAAAACTAACCTTTAAAACTGTATATACTGCAACAACAGCATTCAAAAAGAAGTACTGAAAATCTGAAGCAGAATGATCTTGCTTACTTTTGCCACCTTCGGGTTTATAGAAAACTTTGGTCTTCTGATGAGTCAATGTAGACCAAGGTCTAGGCATTCAAAGACAAGATACACATATTTTCCACTGTTCAGTACATCCAGCATCTTGCATTCAATTTGTCATAAAAACCCTAAAGAAAAGTGTCTTCTTACTAGTATATTTAACTAATGGCACGTCAAACATGATAAAAGCTATCACATATTTTAAAAGAAATAGATAAAAGCGTTTTACATTAGAAATCATTTTCAATAGTGTTAAATTCAACTTCCAATATGTAATTCTCAGAAATAGATGTATGCTTAAATTAAAATGGAACTTATCGAAAATAGCAAAGAACGGTGCATTGCTTTGTCTTCTCCTCTTGTCACTTCGTCTTCTCCGTAGCCAATTCATCTTCTCCATCGGTGCCGAATTCGGTTGGGCTATGTGAGTTAGAGAGAGAGAGTTGAGAGGGAGGAAGTTTAAAGGTTTATATATAAGGAGGAGTATTTTAGTCATCTAAAATGCAACTAGTTATGCTATTTTAGTGATTATTCGATTTCGCTAAATTATATGGAAGATTTGTGGCATTGAACCTACTTAATACGAAAAATTAAAAAAATGATATAAATCTAAATGTTGTTAGTCTCATCCTTTGCTTAAGTTGAAAAGTTGTCCAATTAATCCAAAATCACGAAACACATATGGATTACCAACAAATAGAATTGCATACAATATTCAAAGGAGATTTTCTACTATGTAATTACACATTATACAAGGGAGATCAATAAGAAAAACAAAAGGAAAGAAGATCTCTTCAAGAATTTATCTGGTCAAATATAAATCCCTTATCTTTGATTTATTAGAATATTAAAATATATATATAAAATATTTCATCGTTAAAACTAAATAAATATTAAAAAATGAACACATCAGACACCTTCTAATAATATTAAAAGACATTATAAAGGGGATGTTGGGTAACACATCAGTAACAACATGCCTTTTCTTTTTGGGTTTTGAGAACAGAGGATGTTTGGTAGCCCAAACTCATTTAGTAGTTTAGTTAACAAAAAAGATAATAGCTAGCTGACTGGCCTCATGGGCTATTCCCAACCATGGGCCTATTCTTACTGGTAGTTTGACAAGCCCAATAAGTTGATTGGCCCATGACTCCATGACCCAGACCTACGCAGTTGCTATAAGCAATAGACATTAAACCATGTTTTTTTTTTCAAGTTAAAATAATGAGAATAATAACATTGATATTGTTTGATCTTATAATGATTTAATAGCTTTATTTACTCCAAAAATATATAATTTAATGTCGATTCATAATTGATATTTAAAATGGTGAACAAAATTTATCAATCTTTGTATATCTTAAAACGGTGCTTATAAAAACAACCCAAATTAGAGGATTTTATTGAATTTTTATCAATTTTTAAAAAATTTAAATGCCATGACCGTCAAGTGGACGTTGGCCTCGACAAAAAAAATTTTTTGGGGGCCAAGATGAATATCCCAAATTAGAAGAGTAAACAACCGAGAGACCTTTTCGACCAAGGTAGCCGCGTGGATAAAAAATATTGATTGAATCGATATGCTTTAATTATAATGTACAAAAATAAATTAAAGTTGGTTAAAATAATCCTTGTAAAGGACGATAGTTAGGAATATTTTTCAAACGATTTCTTTTGATTTCTAACCCTTTACGGACATAATATTCACAAAATTAACTTCGCTAGTAAAAATTAAATCACAATGGTTTAGTCCAAGTGACAAGGCGACCCAAGATTGAGGAGATAAGGCCAACAATGAGTTCTTGAGTTCGATTCTCCTTACACATAGATTATATCATGATTTAAGTGGGAGTTGGTGCATGTAATATTTATTATAATTCAATATTTTGAAAGTTGTTAAGCTAGCATAAAAGATAATTATGTCTTAGCTTTTTTTTTTTTTTTTTTTAAAAATCATTGGA